>SJYO01045292.1:62015136-62039287 GCA_006410555.1 Capra ibex
CCCCCGAGGTTTTAGTGACGTCTACCACTGACGTCGGTACTTTAATTTTCTGCGAATGAGGAACCTTCTTTTTAATACTGGTTGGATCTATAAGTTGGATCGTATAAGTTTTCGTCTCTGTAATGAAACGGTTGTTTCCAGGCAGATCAGNACCAAAAAGGTCACCAGTACATACCTACACTCTCAACCTGACACTTCTTTCGACTCGTGACTTCTTAACTACGAAAACTTGACACCACAACCTCTTCTGAGAACTCTCAGGGAACCTGACGTTCCTCTAGGTTGGTCAGGTAAGACTTCCTCTATTTGGGACCCTAAAGAAACCTTCCTTACTACAATTTCGACTTCGAGGTCATGAAACCGGTGGGGTACGTTTGTCGACTGAGTAACCTTTTCTGAGACTACGACCCTCCCTAACTCCCGTCCTCCTCTTCACCTGTTGGCTACTACTCTACCGATCTATCGTAGTGACTGAGCTACCTGCATATCGTAGTGACTGAGCTACCTGCACTCAGACTCACTTGAGGCCCTCAACCACTACCTGTCCCTCCGGACCACACGACGCTATGTACCCCAACGTTTCTCAGCCTGTGCTGACTCGCTGACTTGACTTGACTTGTACTCCCCCCTAACCACAGAAAGTAAAGGAGTTATGACAAAAGGACTTTAATTAGAGTCGGACAATATACTCTGAAATTCATATTTTTTGGTATTTATACTTTTAATTTGAGTGAAAATTAGAGATGTAAGCCTCCTTTCGAAAAACGCAAAATACACACAGAGAACCAGATCTCTTAAGGTACCTGTATCAGGTACCCCAACGTTTCTCAGCTTGTGCTGACTCGCTGAAAGTGAAAAGTGAAAGTGAAACAGAAAATTTTTGTTAGCTCAACCCTGGGGGGGACCGCCAGGTCACCGGTTCTGTGACACGAAGGTTACGGTCCCCGGGGTAAAGGTGGGGACCCGTCCCTTGATCTAGGGTGTACGACGTTGTCTTTAGGGCAAACGACATTGAGTCTGGCCCAGGTCGGTTCATTTATTTATTTTTATTTATAAAAATTTTATACATTTAGTTGTATTACATAAATAAAATCAAAAACAAATAATATTACACTTCCATCCTAAAAACAGACACGGTAAAAGAGAACAGTGAATTGAAATATAACACCTGAAACAGGACTTTCTTAAAAAGATCTACCAGAATATTATATAGACGTAAAATGTTTCAAATTGGGACCATCGTTCGTCTCTAAAGATGTGAGCTCCTATTGTAGTTCCACTATAGTCAGTTTTTGAACTTGAGGGTGATAAGGATCGACATCTTAACTAAGCCAGAACTACATAAAGTTGAACAGTACACTAAGTGTCTTTATTTCAGTTACCAAGTAGAAAATACCTTAACATATGTAAACATTTTTTAATATTTTCCCTTCACTATGTACTTTATGTTAGAACTTTTTCTTTTATACCCACATCTTTTTATCGTCCAAACCTCGTCAAGTAAATAAAAGACTTTTATTTATAAGGACAAATAAATTTGTATATCAGACTCATACGATTGATACACCACGAAATTCGGATTCTGAAGGTATTTGCCTTCCAATGTTCTGTGTATTCGAAATAACTGTCGTAATGTTGTTAGAGTTTATTAGACAGACCTCTTGTTGAGAACCTAGGTTTATTGTAGTATCATGTGCACTAAATGTCGTACGAACCTCGACCACGTACCCCTACTGGGTCTCTCTACAATACCCCTCCCTCCACCCTCCCCCCAAGTACAAACCCTTGCGTACATTCTTAATTTCTAAAATTTTAAATTTTTTTATTTTTTTTTAATTTTTTTTTTAAATTGTGTGTGTGTGTGTTTTTATTTATTTAAATAGGAACTTTAAAATCTGTTATTGGTAATCTTCCCTAGTTTTACCCGACTTACCCGTATTTTATTTTATCGACACGTCCTGACACCCGAACACGTCACGGGGGACCCAGAACAGACTGAGATTTTATCGAATCACGAAAATTACGCTTTTTAGTCTTCAGACAACGTAAAGTCACTATAAGTTATTGTAGGTGTTTAAGGTGACTTGGTCTCCTAAGTGTGCAACAATTCTATCAGTCTTACTACAAAATTTTAAAACCGAATTCAACCTCCGACAGTTGACAAAAAATTAGGTGGTTCAGCTTGTTTGATTCTGGTAGGTAGATACTACCGCATATAGAAGTTCCTATTTCTCCTCATTGGCTTCGTAGATCTCCCTTTTTGGCGTATTAGATATTCCTCTGTTTTGAGTCCGACCGACGTCGAAGGAGAGGACCCTCTCTCCCTTGAACTGTCGGGACGGGTAATAACTTTCGATTAAAAGTCCTTCTCCACTTGAGTACTGAGTGTCTGTCTATAGCTTCGCTTGTACATGCGATTTCTAAAATAACATGAGTATCCTCCCCGGGTCCGACTATAACATTGACCAAGTTTCTCTTTCAGTCTTATCGCGACTCATTTCCTTGCGACTCTGCTTAACGTTCGTTTCTGTTTTGGGCCCCCGCGTCACCCACCCCCTCACTTCTACCAAACTGGGAGAAGGGCCATTCGGTATGAGACGGACGGATAGGCGATAGCGTCGATGTCGAACATTGTCGAGTCTCCGCTCCTCGCCTCAATCTAAGACCACTGCCCCGCGACCTCTCGGACTCGACACAAGGTCCCTTCGTGAGCGAAACGACATCGCAGTGGCACCATTGGACGGAGAGAAACGACCCACTAGAGGGCAAAGGGTAATACGGTCAGTGAGACACGCTGGGGTACCTGACATCGGGTGGTCCGAGGAGACACGTACCTTAAAAGGTCCGTTCTCATGACCTTACCTAACGGTAAAGGAAGAGGTCACCTAGAAGGGATGAGTCCCTAGCTTGGGCCCAGAAGGCGCAACATCTGTCTGCGAAATGACAGACTCGGTGGTCCCTTCAGGAGATGTTATACTTGGGTCTTAATTTACTTTACTAAAAAAAGGGGATGTCTAAATCCTCAATTTTTTTTTTTAAATTTTTTCGTGTTTAGATGTGGTTAGTGAGAGTGACAACTTCCCGTCACCTGTTTATGTAAGGGTGACGTCGGATTCGAGGTGATTGGGTCCTTGAGGTCGAGAAGCCAAGTGATCATCACTATCTGGGACCACCAAAAAATTTTTTTATAAATAAATAAATGAACCGACACGGTCCAGAGTCGACACCGAACGTCCTAGAAATCAACGTCGGACACCCTAGATCAAGGGACTGGTCCCTAGCTTGGACCCGGGGACCGTGACCCTCCCACCTCAGACGGTGACCTGGTGGTCCCTGCAAAGGGTCTAGGACCAAAAACTCCAGACTTCGAAAATGTTACTAAAATCGGGAGAATTTTTCTACATATATTTTAATACTCTTTTCGTAATCTAAATCCCGTTTATGAATCTTACTCGTTTCTTTAGTACTTTATTCATCATTTGGTAATTTTTAGTACTCAGTGTTAACTAATTTTTTTTTGGGTGTGTACAGTGTTTCAGGTCTTTTTATTATGAATTTTTTTTTAACTGACTGAGTGGGGGACATCATGAGAAAAGGGATGAAAAAAAAAAACACCCGTGTAGAAAACTATAGTGACTGCAGTAAGAAGGCAAGGACACTGTTCCTAAAATGTCATAATAAAAGATCGCGCTCTCGACCTCCTTTCAAAGTAAAACGAAGGTGACACCAACCGACAAAGACAAAACCCTCGTCAAAGCACACGAGAAAACAGACTTAAGTGTTCTGTGGTAGTCCTGTTCTACACAGTTTCCTCGACTCTACACCAAATTGTGCGACGGTGAGTCAAACAGGTAACACTTAAATTCTTAAGACTTCAAGAGTACTCACTCACTTTCAGCGAGTCAGTACACTGGGGCACCTGACATCGGGTGGTCTGAGGAGACAGGTACTTTAAGAGGTCCGGTCTTATGACCTCACCCATCGGTCAAGGGAAGAGGTCGCCTAGAAGGGTTGGGTCCAGAGGGTGTAACGTCCGCCTAAGAAGTGGTCGACTCGGTGTTCCCTTCGGATTAAAGGTAGTTTTCTCCTTACTTTTACGTACCATATAAATAACAACACGATCAACCAAAATCGGCGATTCAAAACAGGTTGTGAACTCTGGGGTACCTGACATCGGGCGGTCGGAGGAGACAGGTACTCTAAAGGGTCCGTTCTTATGACCTCACCAACGGTAAAGGAAGAAGTCCCCTAGAAGGGCTGGGTCCCTAGCTTAGGCTTAGAGAAGATAACCGTCCGCCTAAGAAATCGTGGCGCGGTGGCTCCTCGGGTCTCCTTCGTCGGCAGAGTACATTGGTGCTCATCTGTAAAACGAGAGTGTCTTGAATGTTCTTGTGTTTTAATACACACAGACACACTTGCATAACGATCATTCGGAAGGAGTAAAGAGTGACATAGGGGTCACAAAACGGGTGATGTATCTGTTATTCTTCGTACATTATTTAGACAAATTACTAATTTACGAACTACTCGTTGTACTCTCCTTCCTATATAAATAGATTCCTAAGAAACCACGGGCGTTCCCTACGTACATGTATATCTTTTATGATGGGTCTGCATCGAAATAAATAAATGCTACCAAGTAAAGAACATCTTTGGACATAACTAAATAAGCGAAAACCGACGAACCCGAAGAACAGCGTCACTGCACAGAACGACGCCTCGTACCGAGATCCCACCCGAAATCAATACCACGTGTCCGAATTGACGGGACGTCGTGCACCCCAGAAGGGTCTGGTCCCCATCTTGGGTACAGGGGAGTAACTGTCCATCTAAGAATTGGTGATCTGGTGGTCCCTTCAGGTCTTCATAAAATAAAATTTTTTTATTCATAAGTTGAATAATTTCAACACTTTCCTTTTGATTGAGATCGAATCAGAACTTCGTATAGTGTGATTAGATACTAAAATTAAAATTTAGGACGTCTATAATAATCGTTGATGAAGAAAAAAAATCGTTGATGAAAATTACCTAGAAACTGTTTATAACTTGAAAAACTTCGAACTTGTAGAGTTTATAAAATTTGTCGAAAATCTTTCAATTAGATAAACGAGAGAGATTCATGGGGTTTCTCTGACTAAATTACTTTTGTTGGAAGATCTTATTAATAGTTCGGAAAAAGTAAATGATTACAAATTTGAATGTTTTTAAACTTAAAAATTTTTTTTTAACAAAGTTTACGTATAAATATTTCACACGTGTCAAAGTCATAAATATCCTTTTTTTACAATTACGATACTCAAACAATGAGAGTTTTAAAAATATGAATTAAAATTTCAAATAACACAAGTATAAATTCATTATATTAATTTTAAAGTTAATTGACCTAAATAAGTACTGGTCTCCAATGTAAGTTTTTCGATGGACCCGAAAATCGCTGACAAGACGACCTTGAATAATTCTAGATAAAATATCAGATGAACAGTACAGAGGCTTTAAGGTCCTACACTAGTTTAACGGACCAAAGGGTTTAAGTTCCATATGTATAAACGATTAAGGATGCCCCTTCGGACCGTACAACGTCAGGTACCCTAGCGTCTCAGAGTGTGATTACTCGCTGACTTGTCGCTCCCAGACAAATGACCCGAAGGGTCCGCCGCGATCACTAATTCTTGGGTAGACGGTCATCCTCTGTGTTCTCTGCACTCGAACAAGGGACCCGGGCCTTCTAGGGGACCTCTTCCGGTACCGTTGGGCGAGGTCATAAAAACGGACCTTTTAAAGTACCTGCCTCCTCTGACTGTCCGATTTCAGGTACCCGGACGTTTTTCCTTTCGATACTGTTTGGATCTGTCACATAATTTTTCGTCTCTATAGTGAAACGGTTGTTTCCAGATATATCAGTTTCGATACTAAAAAAGTCATCAGTACATATCTACACTCTCAACCTGGTATTTTCTACCGACTCGTGACTTCTCGACTACGAAAATTTGGCACCACCTCTTCTGAGAACTCTCAGGGAACCTGTCGTTCTTCTAGTTTGGTCAGTTAGACTTTCCTTTAGTCAGGACTTATAAGTAACCTTCCTCACTACGACTTCGACTTCGAGGTTATGAAACCGGAGAAACGTTTCTCGAGTGAGAAACCTTTTACGGGACTACGACCCTTTCTAACTTCCGTCCTCTTCACCTACTGTCTACCAACCTGCCGTAGTGGTTGAGTCACCTGTACTCAAACACGTTCGAAACCCTCTATCACTACCTGTCCCTTCAGACGTCCGTACGACGTCAGGTACCTCAACGTTTCTCAGTCTATGCTGTCTCTATGAATTGTTGTTAGTGGGGTCGTATTTCTGAACGGGCAAGTTACTCGGGAAAAAATTTTATTTATAAAATAAATAAATAAACAAAATAAATTTTATAAGAGTTTAAACATATTAACTCCTCCACAATTCTTACTATCCTTCAATCTTAAGTGTTTAAAAAACTGTATCTTTACTTTTTATGTACGTATTTTAATATTTTGATTGACGGTTCCCTCATTTTTATTCTATCACAACTATCGACTGAGGGGTTTCTCTGGTAGTCTTAGTGGACGTCTAGTCTACTTCCACTCGAGCCGCAAGCGACGTCACGACCTGTCTCCCGTCTCAGAGCCGTCGTAGAGACCTTCCTTTTCGGGTTGCGCTTTCTCTGGTACTCCCAAAAAACTAGACTAAATTCCGTCTAGAAAGTCACGTCCCTGGACTTATCATAAAACGTTTCACACGCCATACTATCAACTTTTAACTACCTACGTCTCTTCACTTCTAAAACTTCACTTCGATATTATTTGTGTGTTATTAAACCACTTACGTGAACCCGACAAATTATCCTTCTTTACTTAAGAGAAGGAACATGACTTCTCTTGTTCCACTTATCAGATCACAGGTCTATGTACCTAAAAGTCGTTCGAGGACTTTCTTTGTTATTTCCAAACGTTTAAGTAAAAGGGTCCGTTCTTAAAGGACCGAATTATCTCGGTACAATTTCATCTGTGATTCAACACAACTACATCTACCATAGTCCATAGTTCTTGTAAAAAAATTTGTCGTCGGAATAATTTTTAATTTTTCGAAACAGATATCGAAAATGCCTGTCTTCCTCCTTTCTACTCATTATTTTACTCGTATTTTAGTCTGTTGTCTTTAATTCTTCGAGTTTGTGTTGTTATTTACAACTTTTACTTTCACCTAATACGATAGATTCCGTTTCTACGCAAATCGACACGTGATTGGCCTCGGAGCGCGGCGCGAGCCAGCACAGGCTCAGAACACTGGGGCACCTGACATCGGCGGTCCGAGGAGACAGGTACCCTAAGAGGTCCGCTCTTGTGACCTCGCCCAACGGTACGGGAGGAGGGCCCCCGGAAGGGTTGGGCCCATACCTCGGACGCAGAGGACGCAACCGTCCGCCCAAGAAGAGGCGACTCGGGGGTCCCGTCGGGATTGGCTTCGGCCGCACACGCTCGCGCGAGTCACCGAGTCGGCACAGGCTGAGACGCTCAGACACCTGACGTCGGCGGTCCGAGGAGACAGGTACCCTAGAAGGCCCGTTTCTATGACCTCGCCTGACGGTACGGGAGGGGTCCCCGAGAAAGGTTCGGTCCCTGACTTGGGCATAGAGGACGTGACTGGTGTCTAAGAAATGGGCGACTCAGTGGACTCGGGAACGGGTTGAGGTTTTTTGTACCACCAACACCACCAAGTCAGCGGTTCAGTACAGGTCGAGAAGGCTGGCGTACCTGACACCAGGCGGTCCGAGGAGACAGGTTTCATAAAGGGGCCGTTCTTAGGACCTCCCCCAACGGTAAAGGAAGAGGTATACCAGTACATAGAAAGACGTATTTTAGTTTCTCGTAGATTCACGTATTTAGTCTTGGACAACTCCGTTCCTTACGTCCTCCTTCGTCTTGAGTCCTACTCACTCACGAGCCCAGACCCAGATCCCGAGTTTCTCTACGGCCAAGAACTCCGGCACTCGGCTCCCGCGTCCCCCACGACAGACCATGGGTCGGAGACTGGGTCCACCCCTTCAATCTGGAGACTGTCTGCTCTACTACGACTACCCCTTGCCCCGATGATCTCACCACAGGTGCCCCTTTTCTCACTTGACCTAAAGCCAGAAGGTGCCGTGGGGAGGGAGGGTTATTTTACTAGTAAGTGTTACTTAAGTTCTGAATTGACACTTTTCGTTTTGAAATTGTGAATACCTTCTTTTATCTCTGGTACAAACTACAATCCTAGGACTTCCTAAAGAATTCTATATTTTTGCTTTTTTTACTGGGTATTAGACTGAGGTCACTTTTAAATTTGAAGACAAATAATTTTTTGGGGTATTTCTTTTTCTTTTCTGTTGGGGTCTGGGGAAAATATTGTGTGACTGTTCTTTGACAACAGACCTTATGTAATTGCTTTTTTAAGGATGTCACTTTTATACCCGTTTTTTGTGCTTGTGTAACGTGTCTTATATTTTGTCCCTATCTTCTTTCGTATACTCCTGTTGCGAGTTGGGGTAGGGTTAGTCTTTTTACTCGTAATTCTAGAGCACAACTATAGGTCCCTTTGTCCTCACGACCTCGGTCTCCAGCACGTTTCCGGGTCTCCGTCCGAGGACGAGCCGACCAGTCCTTCTCGTCCTTCCGGTCACTCGGTCTGTCTCCCGCCGTCCTCTCCCCCTGTCTCTGTCCGTTCCCAGGTCTGGTAACTAAAGACACGGTGCACTAAGTCAGGAACTGAATTCCCTGATCGTTCTATTCCACATTCTTATTATTTCTCTTTACATTTGTATCTCCCCTGTGGTAAGTGTCCTCGCCGTTTGGTCAGAACTCTCTCTCCGAGTTTCCCTCTCGTTTCGTCTACAAAATCTATTAAGTTATAAATTTATTAAGTCTTGTACAAATAATTCCATAGACGATCTGGGAGACAATCCTCGATTCCCAAGTTTCTAGTTCTTCTTTGACGGTATTTTCTTCAGTACACAGAAGTATTTACTCTTATTTTTATTTACCTTTGTCCATTACTCGACAATTTTACACTGCAAGTGTTATTTTCTTACACATAAACACCATTGAAGTTGGAGGGGGAAAAAAAGGGGATTCGAGTGTGACGTCTCGTGGTCTCGGTCTCCCGCACGTCTCCGGGACCCCGTCCTGGACCGAGTCGAACTACCAACTATGACAAACGACGGTTAAATGTGGACTCCTTTGTCGATGTCCTCTCTAATTTATTGAACGAGTCTCGGCTCAAAGGGCACGAGGTTCGAGAACCGGAAACTCCGACCTATTGGTAAACAACACTCCGACAGGACGCGTGGCATCCGACAAGGCATCGTAGGAACCAGAGATACATGATTTTCGTCCATCGAGGGGTGGGAGCTGTCAACACTCTTGGTGCCACAGAGATCTGTTTATAGAGGACCCACTGTTTTAGTTGGGGTACCTCTTGGTGACCAAGTCCTTGTCTCATTCCCCACTCCCATCTTTAAGTCTGGGTTAGACAGCTGCGGTCTCCACTATCAACAACTAACGAAAGATGCCTCGGGAACGACACTACTTGTCACGGAAAGACTTACCCAGAGAACCCTTGTGACGGGTAAGCACAAATTGTAAGTACATTTCGTTCCGTCGATGACGTTTACCGAGCGGGACCTCCTTCCATGTGTCCCCTGGTTGCGTCTAAATAAAAGTCAAAGGTAACAAACAACTTGTAGAGTTCTGTGCACATCCTAGTTCATTGTCGGACGTAAAGTAAGTAAGTACGTCGTTACGGCCCGCAGCGGGGCCCGTGACTCCGGGAGTCACCCGTTCAATCCTTCTAGGACTGAACACGTGTCAGATTACCCCCTACCTCTTGTCTGTCTCTATGCAATCTTGTAGCACTCCGTTCTATTGAAGTTAAACACGGTACTCAAAAAACCCCTTTTTTTCTTTTTCAAAGGTTCCCTTTCACAGAACCAACCTTCTTCCCTCGATTAAACCTGAGTCTATGGTGCCTTCCGAAAGGTCTCCTCCACCGTGTCGACTCTTTACCCAGTATTCTTTCTCAGTCGGCTCACTTTTAGACTTCCTTCTCTCGCCGTCTCTTCTTGTTCCTCCGCGATTCTACGTCCCTCACTCGGACCGCGTAAAACCCTAGTCCTTCTTCCAGAACCATCTGCCACCCCCCACTCGGTTCCGTTCTTCCTGCACCCCCGGACCCCGGTACGGACTGGAACATTCGGTCACCTAAAATAAGATATACGTTTGCCTTGTACTGAATGACTTCGGTGAAGTTTTCCTTCTGGTCTACAAGAGAGAGAGGTTCGATTTTATGGTCTCGTCCCAGGATGTAGAAGAACGAAGGTAGTAAGTATCAATGTACAAACCCTAATAAATTTACCTGACTGCACCCTGAATTGTAAACTTCGGTTCCCTTCAGTTTCTTTATAAATTTTATATAATCAAATCGAAAATAAGAGTGGCGTCTCGAAGACGTTTTGGTCGAAAAAAAAAGAGAATAACGAGACCGAGGAATGTTTCAGGTGACTCGTAAACTAAAGTAATTTTTCTCGGGTGTTCGTAGATATAAGAAATCCTTAAGACTACAACTCGTAGTTACCGACAGTCACTAAAAATCTAAAAAAAAAAATCTTTCTATAATGACACTACTAGAATAAAGTATAAAGTCCCGATTGTTAAATTACAGATGACGAACACTTCCCTATTTTATCTTTATTAAATTCACGGGTCGTTACCTTTTTCTATTTATTTTACATAATAATAATATACTACCTTATGCTAAGTCATCAAATTACTGATCTAGATTCACATAGTTTGACATGTTCAGAGGTGTCTTCCTCTTCCCTTTTCATCCGACATCAGTTTATCCATATATTTTTATGTAAAGGGAGGTCTAAATAACTCCATATTAGCTGTGGATTGTATCACATTCGAACTCTGTGTGTCTACGCTTAACCGGGTAAATATGTAACGCGTCACTACTGGCGACGCCGTACCACCGGACTCTGTCGCGCTCTTTGAGTCCCCGCCACCCTACAGGGAATAGAGGGAACAAGTGACAACGACAAGCCAATGACCTAGTGCAGACTGAGAAACACTGGGGTACCTGACGTCGTGTGGTCCGAAAGGACAGGAAACGATAGAGGGTGTCAACCGAGTTTGAGTACAGGTAACTCAGTTGCTACGGTAAGTCGGTAGAGTAGGAGACAGCAGGGGAAGAGGAGGGCGGAAGTTAGAAAGGGTCGTAGTCCCAGAAAAGGTCACTCAGTCGAGAAGTGCAGTCCACCGGTTTCATAACCTCGAAGTCGAAGTCGTAGCCAGGAAAGTTACTTATCAGTCCCAACACTATTAAAGTGTCCCACATGTGTAAACAGTCTTGAACTCTTTAAAATACGAAATAATATGTACACGAAATATCGACTTACAGTTGATATAGAGTCACTTTGATACTTTTAAAGAATACCAACCGGTAACCGTACTTTTCAATTGAACCATCTTTAAAAGGAAGGAATGGTCCCTTATTTCACCAAGTCAAGTCAAGTCAGCGAGTCAGCACAGGCTGAGAAACACTGGGGTACTTAGTGTCGTGAGGTCCGGAGGGACAGGTAGTGGTTGAGGGCCTCAAGTGAGTCTGAGTGCAGGTAGCTCCGTCACTACGGTAGGTCGGTAGAGTAAGAGACAGCAGGGGAAGAGGAGGACGGGGGTTAGGGAAGGTCGTAGTTTCAGAAAAGATTACTCAGTTAAGAAGTGTACTCCACCGGTTTCATGACCTCAAAGTCGAAATCGTAATAAGGGAGGTTTCTTTAGGGTCCCAACTAGAGGAAGTCTTACCTGACCGACCTAGAGGAACGTCAGGTTCCCTGAGAGTTCTCTTTATTTCAACATCGCAGGGAATTTTAATTACCGTAGAATTTAAAGTAGTTGACGTCGTTATTACGGAAACTGGACTCTAAGACCACCGACTCGAAATACGACAAAAGTCGATTTTCGTACGATTCACTATACGAAACCTTTATGACCTCCCCCTATACTAACCTTCTGACACTTAAACCAAAGTCGGTACAATTCTGACCCTACCGGCCTTGAAGGGACCATCAGGTCACCCCTTCTGAGGTTCGAGGGTTTCGTCCCCTGGGTCTAAGATAGAAACCAACCCCTTGACCTAGGGTGTACGACGTTGACTCAAACTTAATGTGTCCCTATTTCTGACTTCTAGGGTACACGACGTTGATTCTGGACACGTCGGTTTATTTATTTATTTTTATTCAAAATTTTTCAGGAGTATTTTTTTCGTGTGTTTCTAACCCTACCATCCTTCTGACCAACAGGGTCATTCAAAGATTGACCAGTGAGGTAGGAGAGCCCGAAAGAGACCAGGTCCGGGGTCGGTCCGCCAGAAAGACGGAAACGGTATCTGACGACGGAATCGGACCGAGGACGGACGGAACCTATTTTGTACGGAAAGGAATGCCAGGGAAGAGAAACACTTCGGTTCCCAGTGCACCGACTTGAGACCGGTTACTCCATTCTCACCTTAACCACGCTCGTCGACTAAGATCAGCAGGCAGATTCTTTCCCCAAGGGTCCTGACGTTTACCCAGATAGTATAGAGTAATATTTACGTGGACCCAAAAAGACGGAATATTAAGTAGCCGTGTCTTTGGGACAAAAGTTTTCTTTTTGTATGGTCTGAGTTAAATCGACGTAGAATACTCACTGTAGAATTTTGCACCGAAGAGACCTACAGTCGCGACAAGTTACCGATTAGGGCCAAGAGTTCGTCCGAGACAGCCACAGGGACCTGTTCGGTAAATAAGAAAGACGAAGTCTAGGAAGTCGACACTTTGCACCGATTATGACGTCCGGAACCCCCACGACACTCCTGATTAATTGCGACCGTCTCGTGAAACTTCTCCTACAACAGGAGAAACGTGCAAAATAGGTCCCTGAAGCTGTTTGACATGGTTATTCCGACCAGGGTAAATAGAGACAAAAGGTCTAGTTCAATATTCCGTCCTCTGTAATTTTGGAACGGGTTTCAGCGAGTCACTTGACCCCCCACCCCCGGATCTCCTCTGGAGACCTTATAACCGAAGATTAGAACGTTGTTGGTGACTTTGTGCGAAACAAAACTTTTTTCCGGAGATATTTACGGTTCGCGGAGACGGTGGATCAAGGAAGAGTGCCCAGAGAAAGAGTGCACGACCGGATCTAAGAGGACTCAACTGAAACGTGGCTGGATGTTTCTCCTCCGGAGAAGAGTAGTCTTTTCTTTGTGCTCATAGACCCTCTTCCAATTCCTAGTGGTCCGAGGTTTTACACGTAGTGTCTATTCAACTGACCTCCAAATACAATCGGAACCACAGGAACCAATTTTTGAATTGTACACTCCAGAAGGGGACGCCTCTCTCTCAGTGATAAATAGAAGAAATTAACATAGACCTTAAATAAAAATTTTTGACGCGTGTCCTCTCTTAAGTGTCGAAGTCATGAAGTGAATACGGTGTCTATTGGGGACGAATATAAAATCATATCTATATAAGATGGACCGCACACCACACACTCACACACATAAATACATACACACACACATATATGGAAATTTTGTCTTGCGTCCTGGCGTGGTCGCACACTCGGCGGGAGAGGGGAGACGGACCGCGAGCGGCGGGAGAGGAGGGGGCACAGAGCCACCGGAGAGACGAGACTTACCCGGTGGCGAGGGGACAGACCCCGTGACCGTGGGCCGGAAGAAGGGGGCAGGAGAGGAGGGTGGGCTCATTATCACAGAGGAAGGGTAAAGTCGGGAGGTCAGAGAGGTGGGGAGTGGAAGGTTTCCCCAGTCCAGGGCAGAGAAACGGGGAACAAAGTCAGGGATGCAGCACAGACTGAGAAACGCTGGGGGACCTGGCGTCGAGCGGTCCGGAGGGACGGGTAGTGATAGAGGGTCTCAAACGAGTTTGAGCACAGGTACCTCAGCCGCTTAGGGAGGTTGGTAGAGTAGGAGACGACGGGGGAAGGTGAACCCGGAAGTTAGAAGGCTCGTGGCCCCTGAAAAGGTCACAGAGCACCTCTTAAAATCATTACGGACACGAGGGTGACCTGACAGTGGAGGCACTCCCGTCTCAGAGCAGAGAAAGACAGACGAGGTGGTTGTGAGGTTACGGTTCCTTCGGACCGAGTATATTATAGACAGCTTGCTTGTTCAGTCTTTGCCAAGGCAGATGTAGGTAAGCTTACGAACTCTATACCTAAACATTGTCTTACTATTTTACAGTGGAAAGGACACCTGAGTTAAAGTCTCCTTCGGAGATTTCCCGTCCCCTTCCGACTCCACCCCCCGGGCAAATCTTTTGTAAGGTGTCGGTTCCACACTCCGACAGACGCGTCTTCACTGTTTTTTCTCACTGGTTTTTCACTACCAGGTCCCTCTCGTGTGCCGCGAGTGTCTTGTGCGGCCATCCCCGTGCTAATACGTCGTGTAGTCCAATGTACCGCGGTCCCGGTCCTCGCTCTCGGGCCGGGACCTCCTACCCCGACCTCTTTAGTCCCTCGACTCGGTCCTCGTCAGGCGTTGGTGAAACGAACGTGATCAGGTAGTGCGAGGAGGTCGGGTTTCTCCTGAAACATCTATTTCTTTAAGTTCCTCCGTCGCAGGGACGTCTGTCGACAGGAGAGGGGTGCCCCGGTGCCCGCTCCGAACAGGAATGAAGTATCGTTCCCTCGCCAAAAGCTCTCTAAACGCGTCGCCCGACTCTACGCCCAGGGACAGTCACACCGCTCGTGTACCCGCCGGGCTCAGACTTCCGCCTCCAGACATCGACTGGGCACCGAACTCGAGCCTCGGCACTACTCGCGGCTCCGACGGGACCCCACTCACCTCGTGAGTCATGGCGCACTCGAAAGAGAGTCCGGTGGCACGTGTGTACCCGGTGTCTCGGCAGTCCTCCTGTGTCCCCTGGGCGGCTTCGGACCTCGGGACCCCGGACCCCCACACCCGCCCTTTCTCATCGGGTCTGTCTTCCTCGTCGGAATTTACGGACGTCGGGCTTCCGCAGACCGAGGTCCGTTTCGACCCCGGTCCGTCTCGAAGAGACACAACGTCGGAGAGGTTGGGGCCTCCAGAGACTGCGGTCGCGTCTTTCAGTCACTTCTGGGACGAGGGTTGGGGTCGCGTGCGAGTCCGGACTGGGCTGACCGCCTATTTGGGACGCGACTGTCCACGACCGAAAGACACCAACGATCCGAGTCGACTTGCGAAATACTGGGTCGTCATCAGTTTCCCCGGTCCGGGAGGACCTTTAAAGTGAGTCCGAACCTCCTTCGTGAAGAGTTATTCGTTTCACATTCCTCCTGACTCACTCGAAGGGTCCACCGGTTAGACGTCGGGGTGGGAGGAGCGACCGCGCTGGAGCGGACCGCCCCGGTTCCGACGTGCACAAAGACACTGTCAGGGTGACTCGCGCCGTCGGGTGCCCCGGTTTCGAGTTCCATAAAAACCATTTCTAAAACCTGTGCACGGTAAAGTCGGAGACGGGACCACGAACCACCGTGGGCCACTCTCTTGCTGGAGGAAACTACTTGAACCCGTGGACGAGACCGTCTCACGTCTTTGGAGACCTGAGAGACAAGTCTTCTTGAATTATTACTATCTTTATTGTTATTGTTATTAACCGACTTGTCCTACGTCTCTCGTTCCGTGCTCCACAAACACAAGCTCAATCTCACCTAGAGACGAGACTTACACAACTTCCCCCGTCTAAAACCCGACGGGACCACCGAGTCTACCATTTCGTAGACGGATGTTACGTCCTCTGGACCCAATTCAGTGACGTACCCCTTCTAGCGGACCTCTTGCCTGACCGATGGGTAGGGTCCTAGAACAGACCTCTTAGGGTACCTGTCTCCGCGGACCACCCGATGTATGTCAGGTACCTCAGTGCTTCCGGAAACCCAATTAAGGACGGAAACACTTCGACGTCAATATTTCAAGATAAAGTCACACACTGTACCCAAACAAAAGATCGGTCTACAGGTTCATCTTCTCGTGACAATGTACACAAGGCAAAGTGTGACTGTGAGGAAAGTAACATTAATAATACGAAAATTATTCCCGTCCAACACCTGACTTACACAGGGAAGTTTTACATATTCAACTCAAGGAGAGGAAGGGGGTCGCACTACCCGAAACCTCGAAACCCTCTAATCTAAATCTACTCTAATACTGACGCCTCGGGAGCACTCATTGTAATCACGAAAATTCTCTTCTCTTTCTCTCTGGTCTCGGGACAGAGGGAGAGACCGTACACTCGTGGCTCGTTCTTCCGACGACAGACGTTCGGTCCTTCTCCCCAGACGTCCGTGAAGTAGGACCTGAAGGGTCGGAGATTTTTACACTCTTTATTTGGAGACGACACCTTCGGTGGGCCAGATACATAAAACAATATCGTCGGACTCGAATCTCTTGTGTTCTCTTCTGAGATGTGTACCTGTAGTGGTCTACCAGTTGTGGCTTTAGTCTGACCAATATAAGAAACGTCGGTTTCTATCTCTTCGACATAGTCAAGTCAAGTCAAGTCAAGTAAAGTCAACGAGTCAGCACAGGTTGAGAAACGGTGGGGTACTTAACGTCGTGCGGTCCGGACGGACAGGTAGTGGTTGAGGGCCTCAAGTGAGTCTGAGTACGGGGAGCTCAGGCACTACGGTAGGTCGGTAGAGTAGGAGCCAGTAGGGGAAGAGGAGGACGGGGGTTAGGGAGGGTCGTAGCCTCAGAAAAGGTTACTCAGTTGAGAAGCGTACTCCACCGGTTTCATGACCTCAAAGTCGAAATCGTAGTCAGGAAGGTTTCTTGTGGGTCCCAACTAGAGGAAGTCTTACCTGACCAACCTAGAGGAACGTCAGGTTCCCTGAGAGTTCTCAGAAGAGGTTGTGGTGTCAAGTTTTCGTAGTTAAGAAGCCACGAGTCGGAAGAAGTGTCAGGTTGAGAGTGTAGGTATGTGCTGGTATCCTTTTTGGTATCGGAACTGATCTGCCTAGAATCTATATTCGTAGACTTACGTCTCAAGGTTTCTTATCGTTCTTCTCTATTCTTTCGGAAGAAGTCGACAGTCACGTTTTTTATCTCCTCTTCTACATATGTCAGTCGTTTTTGTTCTGGTCCTCAACTGACACCGAGTCTAGTACTTGAGGAATAACGGTTTAAGTCTGAATTTACCTTCTTTCATCCCTTTTGGTGATCTGGTAAGTCCATACTGGATTTAGTTTAGGGAATACTAATATGTCACCTTCACTCTTTATCTAAATTCCCTGATCTAGACTATCTGTCTCACGGACTACTTGATACCTACCTCCAAGTACTGTACCATGTCCTCTGTCCCTCGTTCTGGTAGGGGTTCTTTTCACGTTTTTTCGTTTTACCGACAGACTCCTCCGGAATGTTTGTCGACACTTTTCTTCACTTTTCCTTTCCTCTTTTCCTTTCTATATGGTTAAACTTACGTCCCAAGGTTTCTTATCGTTCCTCTCTATTCTTTCGGAAGGAGTCACTAGTCACGTTTCTTTATCTCCTTTTGTTATCTTACCCTTTGTATTCTCTAAAGAAGTTCTTTCAATTTCAATGGTTCCCTTGTAAAGTACGTTTTTACCCGAGTTTTTTCCTGTCTTTACCATACCTGGATTGTCTTCGTCTTCTATAATTCTTCTGCACCGTTCTTATGTGTCTTCTTGACATATTTTTTCTTGAAATGCTGGGTCTATTAGTGTTACCACACTAGTAAGTGGATTTCGGTCTGTAGGACCTTACACTTCAGTTCACCCGGAATCTTTCGTAGTGATACTTGTTTCGATCACCTCCACTACCTTAAGGTCACCTCGATAAAGTTTAGGACTTTCTACTACGACAGTTTCACGACGTGAGTTATACGGTCGTTTAAACCTTTTGAGTCGTCACCGGTGTCCTGACCTTTTCCAGTCAAAAGTAAGGTTAGGGTTTCTTTCCGTTGCGTTTTCTTACGGGTTTGATGGTGTGTTAACGTGAGTAGAGTGTGTGATCATTTCATTACGAGTTTCAAGAGGTTCGGTCCGAAGTCGTTATGTACTTGGTAATTGAAGGTCTACAAGTTCGACCAAAATCTTTTCCGTCTCCTTAGTCTCTAGTTTATCGGTTGTAGGCGACCTAGTACCTTTTTCGTTCTCTCAAGGTCTTTTTGTAGATAAAGACGAATTAACTGATACGGTTTCGGAAACTGACATACCTAGTGTTATTTGACCTTTTAAGACTTTCTCTACCCTTATGGTCTGGTGGACTGGACGGAGAACTCTTTGGATTTACGTCCGGTCCTTCGTTGTCAATCTTGACCTGTACCTTGTTGTCTCACCAAGGTTTGTCCTTTTCCTCATACAGTTCCGACATATAACAGTGGGACAAATAAATTGAAGATACGTCTCATGTAGTACTCTTTGCGACCCAACCTTCTTCGTGTTCGACCTTAGTTCTAACGTCCCTCTTAGTTATTGGAGTCTATACGTCTACTGTGGTGGGAATACCGTCTTTCACTTCTCCTTGATTTCTCGGAAAACTACTTTCACTTTCTCGTCTCACTTTTCAACCGATTTCGAGTTGTAAGTCTTTTGCTTCTAGTACCGTAGGCCAGGGTAGTGAGGTACCCTTTATCTACCCCTTTGTCACCTTTGTCACAGTCTGAAATAAAAAACCCCGAGGTTTTAGTGACGTCTACCACTAACGTCGGTACTTTAATTTTCTGCGAATGAGGAACCTTCCTTTCAATACTGGTTGGATCTGTCGTATAAGTTTTCGTCTCTGTAATGAAACGGTCGTTTCCAGCCAGATGAGTTTCGATACCAAAAAGGACACCAGTACATACCTACACTCTCACCTGACACTTCTGCCGACTCGTGGTTTCTTAACTACGAAAACTTGACACCACAACCTCTTCTGAGAACTCTCAGGGAACCTGACGTTCCTCTAGGTTGGTCAGGTAGGATTTCCTCTAGTCAGGACTCACAAGTAAACTTCCTGACTACGACTTCGACTTTGAGGTCATGAAACCGGTGGAGTACGCTTCTCAACTGAGTAACCTTTTCTGAGACTACGACCCTCCCTAAACCCCGTCCTCCTCCTCCCCTACTGTCTCCTACTCTACCAACCTTTTTCAAACCCATTTGAGGCCTTCAACCACTACCTGTCCCACCGGACCGCACGACACTAAGTACCCCACATTTCTCAGTCTGTGCTGACTCGCTGACTTGACTATGACTTGACTCTATTCGAATCTTTCCACTATCATAGTCCCAACCCTGACCTCCTCCGTTCTTCGAGGATCTTCCCCACCAAATTCCTTCGTAAGTGGGGGTCCCAGAACGTTTACCTCTAAGTCGTGAGCCACCGGGTCTCTCGTTCACGAAGGAATTTAAACGTGGTACGGGGTAAGTAAAGTGGGATCAGGGGCGGGACCCCTCGTACGACAAGTATGGGGTTTGGTTTACTCGAGTTTATTCTGTCTTGTTTTTTTTCATCCAGAACAGTCACTCTGCGTCTTCTCCATATCAAGACCGCACTCCTTACTAACATAGAGATCGAGAAAGAAGGACGGAAGAGGAAAGAACTGAACTAAGAACTGACCCGAGGGTAAAACCTTTGTTATACCGGTGCATCGACACGTAGAGTCCCTTCCGAAACTAACCGAGAAGACCCAGTGCACGGGTAGAGACACGGTTAGGGGGACAGCACCCGCCACACACGACTAACTGGTCTGAGCTAGTCCAAAGGTCGGGTCCTACCTACTCTGACCGAGGACGTCTTAGTGAGGACCAACTCTGTCTTTTCACTTCACTGCAGCGAGTCCGCACAGGCTGAGAAACGCTGGGTACCTGACATCGGGTGGTCCGAGGAGGCAGGTACCCTAAAAGGTCCGTTCTCATGACTTCACCCAACGGTAAAGGAAGAGGTCTGTCTTCACTAAGGGTTCACTGTCGCTAATCTGGTCAAACCTGGACTCCAGTGAAAGGGGAAACAGGTATCGAAAGATCTTTTACGGCGTCTTTACAAACCTTAAAAGAGTTCATTAGATACGGAAGATCCACACAGACATATGTTTAGTCAACTCTAAGAACTCCGAAGTTTAACATGACACCCCGGTATTCGTCCTGAGGAAACTAACGTTTACTACCTTATGGAGTCAGACTCGATCAAACTCGTTTTTTCCTCTAAAAAAAAAAGGAAACACGTTAATTTGTCGGGTTCTCACCGAGACCACTCCATCTTTTACGGTTGACTGCGTCCGTTGTGGTTAAGTCGAAACAAGAAAGTCTTAATTTCGGTACAGTCTTGCCTCTGATATAAAGGGTAAGAGGAACCTCTGTCTACACCAGTAATTGTTACATAGCCAGTCACCTTACATCTTTCTCCAAACTTTATAGATCTACTTTAAAAATAAACCTCCTACAAAAGGTAAGTGCGAGAGAAGAGGGAAGGACCCTTCACCGTCAATTGATCTGGGTTCCTACCTTAGTACAGGTGTCGACTGGGTGGACGGACTCAGGGACCTACTGGAAAACCCTAACTCGATGGATAGACGGGTAGACAAAACAAGGTACTCTCTCTTCAGTTTGAAGATTCAGTAACGTAAAACCCGAGATTAACATTGTTGTCGAAGTGTTCATAAATATTGTATCATCCGAGGACCCCACCTCTTCCGTTACCGTTGGGTGAGGTCATGAGAACGGACCTTTTAGGGTACCCGCCTCCTCGGACCATCCGACGTCAGGTACCCCAGTGATTCTCAGCTTGTACTGACTCGCTGAAGTGAAAGTGAAAGTACGTAACCTCCTCCTTTACCGTTGAGTGAAGTCACAAGAACGGACCTCTTAGGGTCCCTGCCGTCTCGGACCACCCGACAGCAGATACCCCAACGTGTCTCAGCCTGTGCTGACTTCACTGAATCGTCGTCGTCGTCGTCGTCGTCGTCCCAGGACCACCCACCCTACCTAATGGACCTGACGTTCCTCTCGTTTGGTCAGGTAGGATTTCCTTTAGTCGGGACTTATAAGTACCCTTCCTGACTACGACTACGACTTCGACTTCGAGGATATGAAACCGGTACACTACGCTTCTCAACTGAGTGACCTTATCTCAGACTACGACCCTTTCTAAATTCCGTCCTCCTCTTCCCCTCCCCTCTCTTACTCTACCGACCTACCGTAGTGGTTGAGTTACCCGTATTACCTGTACTTAACCGTGATTGAGACCCTCTAATCACTTCCTGTCCCTTCGGACCGTACGACGTCAGGTACCCTAGTGTTTCTCAACCTGTGCTGACTCGCTGACCTAACTTGACTTGGACCCCACGATCCAGCCCCCCAACGTTTGCCAGGACGGTCCTAAACGAAGTGAAGAGACTCAGAGAACCAGACGAAGAAGACACACCGGGGGTGAGGGGTGCGAAGACCCGAGACAGGTAGATCTGAGACAAAGTCGGCTTGTGTCAGACTTGGAAACCGGGTCATCAGTAGTTTTCATCGGATTCCGACTTACGTGGGTGAATCCAATACACAGGTGCAGATTTGGGTAGTCAGACAAACTTTCTTCCGTCACGTGTTTCGACCCGTGGACACGACCACTGACACGGAGTCCGTCGCGTCGGCGGGACGACCTTCTTCCGACGAACGTACGAGACCTTCGTTTGTTTACCTATGCATACTTCAAGGTTCACAGTTTTGACTCAATTTTCGTCCCCAACTTTGTTACTAAAAAGACGCAGTCTGAATAGAGATCACTTTGACTTAACACACACCGACACACACTGTACGTGTGCGCGTGACACGTTGAGACGTTGGTATAAATGTAACACGTAGAGACGCCCAGTGATGAAAGAGAAGTCGTCATCTAAAATTTTTAGTAAAGGAGGAGAAAACCACTCTCTGAATTTGAATTTTGCAGTAAAAGTAACTTACTGTCGCACTACTGTCCCGACTACCATATGACATATTGTTTTTCCTAAGAGGTACAGTCTTCCGAACTAAAAACTACCGGGGTTAAATCAGAGTCAAGGAGATACTGTGTAAGATCCCGCTAAGAGAAGAAATTAGCTGTGGGTAGTTTGGTTCTACCGAGTTTTAGTCACAAGGGTCACTCTTTCTAAGGATATTAGAATCTCAACTTTTTGGAAACTTACAGTAGTCCAGTTTCTTAGGTGATTTATTTACTTAGGAAAGGAGTTATCGAGACTCGTTTCTAGTGGGTCGGAAGTAAGTCAGTGGAGGTCCCCTGTGCTCGACAGTCTCAAGAATGAGGTAGAAACGGAGACACCTGTCACGCTCGCTAACATTTCTAAAACCCTTAGTTGTCATTGGAGGGAGGGGGACTGTAGACGAGAAGTCTTCCCCATACGACAACAAGTCAGTGACTCAGTATCGGTAGAGAAATATTGGTGTACCTGACACCGTGCGGTCCGAGGAGATAGGGGATGTCAGAGGACCTCAAACGAGGTTAAGCATAGATAACTCAGTCACTACGATAGGTTGGTAGAGTAGGAGGCGACGGATGAAGAGGAAAACTAAAATTAGAAACGGTCGTAGTCCCAGAAAAGGTTACTCAGTCCAGAAGTGTAGTCCACCTTGAAGTCGTGATCAGGAAGGTTATTTATAGGTCCCAACTAAAGGAGATCCTAACTGACCAAACGAGAGGAACGTCAGGTTCCCTGAGAGTTCTCAGAAGAGGTCGTGGCGTCAAGTCTTCGTAGTCAAGAAACCGGAGTCGGAAGAAATACCGGGTTGAGAGTGTAGGTAGTACTGATGACCTTTCTGATGGCATCGAAACTGATATCCCTGGAAACAACCGCTTCACTACAGAGACGAAAAATTATACGACAGATCCAACCAGTATCGAAAGGAAGGTTCCCCTTCCCTATACGGTAAAGGAAGAGGTCCCCTAGAAGGGGTGGACCCCTAGCTTGGGCCCAGAGGGCGTAACGTCCGTGTGCAAAATGACAGGCTCGGTGGTCCCTTAGGGCTTCCCTATATCCCGAAGCAAATGGTAGTCTTGACCACCGTGTAGGTAGAGGGAAGACCACCTTAGACTAAGTCTAGAGAACTTAAGGAGACTCGAAGTCAAAGATATTTTACATCGGGTAGTATGCATCAAGGAATAAGGAAATCGTCCTAATGGTATAACGGATTACGGAGGTAGGTTTGTTACTATCAGCAATAGTGGAGTTTGTCCAAAGTCCTTCCGTCGCGTCGGTCCCGGTCCACCCACACGTTGCCGGGGGGAAAGCAGGACAAGACATCCATCGTGGGACGTTACCGGTACTTGTACTTGGGATGTTCCCTCCCGTGGACACCCCACACACTCTCAAAGGTACTCAGACCGATTCCCGAATCTCCCATGGACTGTGTTTCCTAAATGAGTCGCAGACGAGACCCGGTCCGAATCGCCCATGTCCATAATTACTCCGGTTCCCAGTTGGAGACCCTTTGTGTTGGCCGGCCCTTTCTGTCCGAGTTTGTTCGTTTTACACCTTTTACTATAGTGGCGTCCGATCCAGGTCCTACGGTCCCTTTAAGCTCCTTCGTCCGTCGAATTCGGCCCTGTGATAGGGAGGGGAGGATACGGTTCCAGTTCCGATTGGAGCTGTTGTGGTTGGGGGTCCGTGTGCGTGTCGTCTCCGTTTTCGGTCAGGAAGAGCCCTCTCTCGACCCTCACGTCCGTCTCCTCCCCCTCTGCGCCGACTCTTTTCACTTTCAGGGAGAGGTAGACTTTCCTCGACCCCTAGAGGCGCCCGCACCCGCTCCGCGCCCCCGCGCGTCCCGTTGAGCCCCAGGGCCCCTCCCCGCCCAGCCTCCGGGCCTAGGCCGGTCCACGCGCGCTCTCCCCACCTCCCCTCTCGCGCGGCAGTTCCGACAGACGGACGCCCGCCGGCCGCCGAGGAGGCCGGGGGG
Organism: Capra ibex; assembly: GCA_006410555.1. Classification (NCBI taxonomy): domain Eukaryota; kingdom Metazoa; phylum Chordata; class Mammalia; order Artiodactyla; family Bovidae; genus Capra; species Capra ibex. Next base: position 62,039,125 of record SJYO01045292.1, read on the forward strand.
GAGGGGGCAGGGGATGGGGGAGAGGGTGAGGAGAGGGGTGAGCGGGGCTCTCCGCCCCGGCCTAGGGACTCGCGGCGGGGAGGGACGGGGACGGGGAGGAGGAGGGAGGGGGAGGCGGAGGAGGGTCAGGGGGGAGGGGGAGGGGAGAGGAGGGAGGAGGAGG
>SJYO01045292.1:62039490-62053750 GCA_006410555.1 Capra ibex
GGGGAGAGGGGGGCGGACCGTCTTCGCCCCGGCCTAGGGACTCGCGGCGGGGAGGAGGCTCGCCCGGCCGGCTACTCAGTCGACTGCGCCCGCGGGGTCGGCGCGGCCGAGGGGCGCGAGGGGCTTCACCGACGATCGGCCGGCGGGTGGAGGTCCGAGCGCCTGACCGTTCGCTACGCGCGGAGGACTGCGGCGCGCCTCGGCGGCGGCGAGCCAGACGCGACAGAGGGGCCCGGGTCGGGTCTCGGCGCAGGCCTGGGCTCCGGTGAATCCCGCGCGCGACCCGCGCCCCTCGAGCGGCCGGCGGGCCCTACCGGAGGTCAAAGTTACTGTAGCACTTCGTTCCGATGCACTCCTAGGCCTCGGCGGCGGACCCCCACTCACACCCGGGAAGGAGGGCGGGGGGCCGCGCCCAAGTCCCAGGGCTGGGGGCCGGTCGCAGGGACCCCCAGGGGCCGCGCGACGCGGCGCGGGAGGGCCGACCTCGCGGCGGCCCCGTCGGCGACCTCGGCGAGAGCCGCACAGCGCCCAGCTAGAAACAGAGGCCCCCTGAACCGAAAGGCAGGCACCGGCGCACAGGCGGAGCCATCGGAGACCTCGGGTAGCTTACCTTTATTTATAAAGAGCCATCGGTACCCTCAGCCGCGGCTCCTTGGGCCCGCCCCCGCGGCTCGGCCGGCCCACGGGGCCACGGGCGTGGGCGGCGGTCGAAGTGAGGTCGCCCCCACCCCCTGCCTAGCCGGGGCGCTCCTTCCCGCCGGCGAGACCCACGCTCGGCCCAGTCACTGGGGGCTGGGGCCCCTCTGTGAAGACGGTTCTCTTTCCGAGAAGAGCCTTGAGGCCCGGCACCTGTACTGGGTCGGGCCCGGGTCCTCGACCGCTTCCGCGGCACCCATCTACGGGAGCAGGACTCGGACCCGTCCCCTACACAACGACCTCATGTGTGGTCTACGGGTCGCCTTCCGACCGACAAATCCCGCCTTGCTTGTGGACCGCGTCTCGACCGCGCGAGAGGAATTTATACACGACTTTCCTTCGCGCGGACTCGGCCTCCCGTGACCACACCTGCCCACAACCGGGTCCCTACCCAGGAGGAAATTTTGAGGGAGAGACACCGGGAAGAGGGGAAACGAGAAGTAACTGCTTGAAGTCTCTCTTGAATGAGACGAAGAGAAACCCGAACTCACTACTACCGATTCCTTAAGAACTCCCTCCTTCTCCTATGACCTTACTAAAAAAAAAATAAAATTTAAAGTTTGACGGAGTAAAGAGAAACGAAACACAGTCCGCGACAAAGACGAAAAAAAAAAGCAACACAAGAAACCCCGCTCCCTCAACCCCCCTCTTTTCAAATGAAACGATCATAGTCTTTATTACCATTATAGTCATTACCGGTGTCCCTGTTGAATTTGTAGAAAGAGGTGTTTATATACAGTAACCGTGACAAGAGAATAAACTAGCAACCTGAACAATTACGTAGTCTATTAAAATGACCTTTAACTTTAGAGTGGCACAATTTGTCGATCTGTCCTTTCGGACGACCACCCTTTATGGGTGCTGATAACTTCCGAGACTGGACTAAACGAAACCAGGAAACGAAAGGAAGAAGGAAGGAGGAGGGAAAAGAGGGAGAGAAAAAAGGGAAATAAAAGAAGGAAAGAAAGGGACGACCAATGGCACAAAATCGTGCAAAGGACGACCAATGGTAAAAAATCGTTGATACAGGACACATTAACACTTATACGTTTATATATTAATCCCTCGTCACATTCTCTTGATTGGTCAGGGACAGTTGACATTCAAAGGATCCAAAAGAAAGGAACGATACGTCTGTAAGACTAGTTGTCCTTGTCGAAAACAATCCCATGAATTGGATTACTGAGAGTATGTTTCCCAGTCTTTATTATCCTTGAAAAATAAAAAGTATTGGATCACCCGGTCGGTTCACAATGTCACAATGTTCCTCGTAAACTTTTGTGGTAAGATTAAAATCTAAATGAGGTAGTACAGTCAACTCCTTTACCTACTCTATAGGTAAGACACGATCTCTCGTAAGGTTATCTTTCTCCTGCACTTAATAATTACATGTTTTACACTTAATAAGTATTCCTAGTCAAATACGGTGTAACACTGTGTACCACTAAATAAACTTTTTGATCAACGGTATTGAAAGATCAAGTATCATTAACTCCGAAAAAAGACACTATAATGATGACCATGTTGTATCAGGGGACACACACGGTCACAAAAACCTGTCCATATACTTCCCTTCCTCCTCATCAAATGAAACGCAAATGAAATATAAGATATCACATACCTACGACTGTCTTCACATGAAAGAACCCTAAATAAGTGACACAGCCACAATTATGGGTTTATCTAAGACCTTATAAATAACTTACTAACAAGTACCTCTCTTTTCCAGTTTTTATCAGTTTTACATCAAAATGGACAAGTCAAACCAAAATAGTGATCCGTCAAAATTTTTCACAAGATTTATCATACTAAATAGTAATCTTCGACTCCTCCGACAACCTTGGTGACGTTCGATGTCAAAATTACCTCCGCAATTCTTCTTACGTAACCCTTTTACCGTGTCCCTGGAAGTCAGATTTCTTTCTTTACAACCACCTCGACTAGCTCCGCCTTCTATCGACTCTTGTCGTTCGTCGTACACATTCAGAGCTTCTCAGCATCCTGAAAGGCAATCATGTGACGTCCACGAGTCAAGCACGTTCGACTTGTACCTAACTTGATTTTCACTTGCGGACTGAAACGTTAAGTATTCGGAGAACTTCTTGGTCATACTGTGCCACCGAAATAATTACCTTAGGTCTGTTCACAGACTCCTAATCTTGGTACAAATCCTCTCAAATATTAATTTGTTCTTTTGTTGTAAAGTACCACTCGTCGACAACGTGGATCCTTGCGGGGACGTCTGAACCTTTTGCTTCTTTTCTCTGTTTGAGAGGACAATGAACAATCGAAACACTGGGAACTGAAGAGAACCGGAGACAAAAGAATAGACATGTCACCTACCACAAATTGCTACGACACTTGAAGTCCATTCTATTATAGATACTTTTACGTGACTTTCGTATGTCGAAACCAAGACTAACGGAGTAAAGAAACCATATTAATCTCTACTCAATCCCAACCACCTTCCTATATCCTTACTAACTAAAGGAATAGAAAGATGGATCTCACAGGTTTCCGCATATATAAATACGCCAAAGTAACCTACGTCAAAAATGTTTATGTAATTCACTAAACACTACAAAAACAACAACAATAAATTATGACTAAACAAAGAGTGCTCCCTGGTTCTTTTATATGCGACGTTTGTACGCCGCGGCAGACGTTCCCCGAGTACAGTGCCAGTGTCCGGCTGACAATAACTCACGGACAGGAGTGAACCACACACGGCTCGGACACTCAGCACAGGCTGAGACGCTACGACGCCTGGCATAGGACAGTCCGAGGAGACAGGTACCCTAAGAGGTCCGTTCTTAGGACCTCACCCAACGGTCCGGGCGGAGGTCCCCTAGAAGGGGTGAGTCCCTGACTTGGGCGCCGAGAATTCAGAGGACGTGACCCTCCGCCCAAGAAATGGTGATCGCGGTGGACCCTTCGGGACGGGAGTGTGTGTGAACATCAATAGGGGTGTTTTTGTGTCATGCGGTCCGTGTGTGTGTGTGTATGTGTTTATATTACGTAAATTCACTAAAAAGTTGTTCCGTACTCTGTAAGATTCTGGTAGGGACAAGTCTACCCGGAGCCATTCACCAGTGGAAATCAACTCTATGATTCGGCAAATTCACCAATTCGTCAGTTTATAAACATCAGAACGAAAAGAGATATTTGTAGGTTTTCGAATCTTTAAGTGGAACAAATGGAGTCTTCTTCGGAGGCTTAGAAGTCCAGAAATAAGAGGTCGGAGTAGAGGCAACCAGGCACCTCGACAGGTCAACCCGGGACCCCGACGTAAACAAGTCCTCGCAGCCACCGTGACGAAACCCCCTACCGCCCCACCCCCCCCTTAGACAGGTATCAAACCGTTTAGGTGATTTCCGTAATTTGGACGCAAAAATCTCCGCACCACTTAGTCCACTAAACGTGTAGTAATCGTTACCGGGACTCAAACTCGTGTGAGACCCTCAGTACTTTCTGCCCCTCCGACCACACGACGTCAGGTGCCCCGGCGTCTCTCAGCCCGCGCGGACCCGCTGTCTTGGCGCCGTCGTCGGACGGCACCCCGCGTCTACCGTAGCGTGCTGGCGAGGTGAGCCGGAGAGGGGAGCGTCACCTCTCCTAAGGGTCCGTCATTGACGGTCCTGCACAGGTGGGCCGCTCAGAGTCTGGACAACTGAAATAGAGGTACGTCAAGGGGAACTAATGAACTAAAATAAATGCAAAATTGTAAATAAATAAATAAACCGACACGGCTCAGAATCAACGTCGGACACCCTAGATCAAGGGACTGGTCCTTAGTCCACGGAGCGTAGCCCGCCCACCTCAGAATCAGTGACCTGGTGGTCCTTCAGGGACCCACCCTCCGACCCAATCGGTGACGTAGTCCCTTCAGGGGCAAACGGAGATTTGTCGTAGAGACACGAGAAGAGGGTAGTTCGGGTGTAGAAGTAGACTAGCCGAGGATCAGAGTCTGAATTATATAGGTTGTCGGGTAAAAAAGTAGGATCGGCCGAAGAGGACCTCAGACATAGAGTCGGTGATAGTCAAGTCAAGTCAAGTCAGTGAGTCAGCACAGGCTGAGAAACGCTGGGGTACTTAGCGTCGTGTGGTCCGGAGGGACAGGTAGTGGTAGAGGGCCTCAAGTGAGTCTAAGTGCAGGTAGCTCCGTCACTACGGTAGGTCGGTAGAGTAGGAGACAACAGGGGAAGAGGAGGACGGGGNGTCTTGACAATCGTCGGATGGTGTTACGGAAGTGTACCATTCATCTGTTTTTTTACGAGTAAAAATTTTCGTGTCCTGATATTTGATTATTGGAGGACATGGATCTGTTACGTTAAGTAAGTTTTCACAAATTTTAAAACGATTATGAAGTCCACAAGACTACTGTAATAACGAAGGTCTCTCATATACTAGTGAAAAGTACACTTGAAGAAATATGTGTGTTGATGATTAAAATGTACGTAATCTCATTACTAAATAGGATTTACACACACATATATATATGCATAAATGTGTGTGTGTATATATATTGACTTTCACAATCAGTGAGTCAGTACAGACTGAGAAAACCCTGGGGTCCCTGACATCGGGTGGTCCGAGGAGACAGGTACCCTAAGAGGTCCGTTCTTATGACCTTACCCGAAGGGACTACCGAGTCTGTCATCTTTTAGACGAACGTTACGTCCTCTGGACCCAAATTAGGGACCCAACCCTTCTAGGGGACCTTTTCCCTTACCGTTGGGTGAGGTCGTAAGAACGGACCCTTTAGGATACCTGTCTCCTCTAACCGTCCGTTCTTAGGTACACTAACGTTTCTCAGTCTGTACTGACTCGTCACTTCGTCCGTACTCACCATATGTCCACCAGGGACTGAGTGATATCAACTCCTACATCAACAGTATGATAGTAGAATTCTAACTAACCCTCCGAAATTATTTCGTTGTTCTTTGACCAGTTTTTAACAATCGACGTTAACACGCGTACGAGTCAACGAAAAGTCAAGTCAAGTCAGTGAGTCAGCACAGGCTGAGAAACGCTGGGGTACTTAACGTCGTGTGGTCCGGAGGGACAGGTAGTGGTAGAGGGCCTCGAGTGAGTCTAAGTGCAGGTAGCTCCGTCACTACGGTAGGTCGGTAGAGTAGGAGACAACAGGGGAAGAGGAGGACGGGGGTTAGGGAGGGTCGTAGTTTCAGAAAAGGTTACTCAGTTGAGAAGCGTACTCCACCGGTTTCATGACCTCAAAGTCGAAGTCGTAGTCAGCAAGGTTTCTTTAGGGTCCCGACTAGAGGAAGTCTTACCTGACCAACCTAGAGGAACGTCAGGTTCCCTGAGAGTTCTCAGAAGAGGTTGTGGTGTCAAGTTTTCGTAGTTAAGAAGCCATGAGTCGAAAGAAATGTCAGGTTGAGAGTGTAGGTATGTACTGGTGTCCTTTTTGGTATCGGAACTGATCTGCCTGGAATAAACCGTTTCATTACAGAGACAAAAACTTATATGATAGATCCAACCAGTATTGAAAAGAAGGTTCCTCGTTCGCAGAAAAGTAAAGTACCGACGTCAGTGGTAGACGTCACTAAAACCTCGGAGGGGGGGTTTTATTTCAGACTGTGACAAAGGTGACAAAGGGGTAGATAAAGGGTACCTCACTACCCTGGTCTACGGTACTAGAAGCAAAAGACTTACAACTCGAAATTCGGTTGAAAAAGTGAGAGAAGAAAGTCAAAGTAGTTCTCCGAGAAATCAAGGAGAAGTGAAAGACGGTATTCCCACCACAGTAGACGTATAAACTCCAATAACTATAAAAAGGGACGTTAGAACTAAGGTCGAACACAAAGAAGGTCGGGTCGCAAAGAGTACTACATGAGACGTATATTCAATTTATTCGTCCCACTGTTATATGTCGGAACTGCACGAGGAAAAGGACGAACCTTGGTCAGACAACAAGGTACAGGTCGAGATTGGCAACGAAGGACTGGACGTATGTCGTGACATCCAGGGTCATGAAGCCAGCGGGCCCACTTTTAGTCAGTTCATCAGTCTGTTCGTTCGTCGCTTCCTAGCTTCTTCGAAACGGAGACCAGAGCGAGGAGGGGAGTAGAGAGTGGTGGTGCCGGTCAGGTAGTGCCCTACGACATTCGAAACACAACCTTCATATCGATCTCAGGGTACTGGAGAGTGTGGTAGACGGTGATGTCGGGACCGGGTTCGGGGGTCTATGACAGTATGGGAGGACCAAATAGAGGGAGTGACGAGTCTGGTGGTCTCGGAAAGGGACGCTAGGTCTCACCGCCGGACGGCGGCCGAGGGTCCAAGACACGACTACGTCTTACAACCGAGAACGAGAAGGGAGGCGGACCTTATGCCAAGGTGGTCCAGTAGCGGAGGACCGGCAGAGGAGTGGAGGAAGTTGGGAAGACGTTCACGGCGGAAGAGTGGCTTCGGAAGGTCGGGAGGACAGAACAGAGAAGGGAGGAAGAGAGGGACATAGGGAAGGTAAAAAAGAGAGATCTGAATCGTAGGTGAATGGACGACTAGACAGACATCCAAAATGGACAACTAACGGGCATAGAGGGTCTATCGCACACCCTGAGGCACTCCCGACCCTGTAGAGAGAGAAGTAATATCGACTTGGGGCCACGGGCCTTGTCAAAGGTCGTACCCCTGCGAGAACTACTTCCAAATGACACACCTACTTACTCACTTACGTAGTAATATCGACCGGGGGTCACGGTCGTCCTTCTTTATGATTTTTTGCACAACCTACTTACTTACTTTGGCAGTCAATATCGACTGGGGGGTCACGGACCTCGTCAAAGGTCGTACCTCTTCGCGAACTACTTCTAAATAACCTTCTTACTTACTTAGGTAATGACGGAGGACCAAATTCTCGTACCCGAAACTGCACTCTGACAATTTTAGGGTTAAGTCGTTGACCAATACACTCAAAACCACTCTATGAATATTAATTCTTCGGAGTAAGAGGACATTTTTATCCCTCCGAGCACTACAGGCGGGTTATCTTCTAGGAGTACTTTCCGAATTGTGTCACGGACTGCGTCGCCTTTGGGAGGGTCACGAGTAGTGGCGAGAGGGAGAGTGGTGGCCACGACAACCTCCCACTACTACGAACGCACCACGACAGTGTGGGGAAGAGGACGGCGTCGGGAGTAGGAGTCTCTCGAGCGAGAAGTCAATCCTCTTGTCCACATTGCAGACACTTCGTCAGTGACATGTCGGTGACCACGATCCAGTGCCGGTCCCCATAACCGGCAGCGTCTGAGAAAAGGACTAGGAACCTATGCACCGCCTTCACAGTCCTCGTCTCTCTGAGTAGACATACGTTCAAACCAAATTCGTTCGAGTAGTCTGTTCTCGTTTTGAGACAATTAAACTCCTAGAAAAAAACCCTCGTCCCCGCCCCCCCCCCGCCACGACCGTCTTATCTAAACTTTTCAACCAATTAATTACCGGTTTAAAATCCGCCTTGATAAAAGAGTGGGGAAAGCAAAGAATTAAAGTGAACTGGGTCAGACGGTCTCTGCAAAGTAAAAAGTAAATCCCAAAACCCTACGTCTCTACTAGTCCTGAGACGCGTAATTCAACATAACGAATGACTGTGACTTTCGTATCCTTACCTTATTTAATTGGTGTGCGGTACTCATGCCAGCGAGTCAGCACAGGCTGAGACGCTGGGGACCTGACATCGGGGGTCCGAGGAGACAGGCACCCTAAGAGGTCCTAAGAGGTCCGACCTTACGACTTCACCCAACGGTACAGGAGGAGATCCCCCAGAAGGACTGGGTCTTTATCCTGGGCACAGAGGACGGGACCACCCGTTTCAGATGGCGACTCGGTGGTCCCTTCAGGACGGGAGTCACGCACTCACACACATGTGTGCACACGTGTGTTCGGGTACATTAGTAAGTCATTCTAGGTACTTCGTGGGAAAAGGAAGGAGTTCCTTTTCTCTGAACCTCCGACCGAAGGACATCACTTTAAATGCCAGTCTGGGAGTGGATTCTGATAAACCGAAGGGTCCACCGTGGTCACCACTTCTTAGGCGGACGTCTCGTCCTCTGGGTCCAAGGTAGGGACCCAGCCCTTCTAGGGGACCTCTTCCCTTACCGTTGGGCGAGGTCACGAGAACGACCCTTTAGGGTACCTGTCTCCTCGGACCGCCCGACGTCAGGTGCCCCGACGTTTCTCAGCCTGCGCCGGTACGTGCGTGCACATGTGTGTACGTCCTTATGAATCACAAAGTCGGGGCAGACTTAGTCGAAGTGACCAAAGTACAGTCTTCAAGAAAGGTCGACCATAAAATCATAGAAATAAACTAGCAGGAACACCTACCACATTAATTAATACGTATTTCAGTCGGAAATTAGTAGTCGGGGTTTCGACTAAATTCGTTTCTTACCGGTTAAATCACTAAAACACACATCTGTATTTGGTTTAATACCTGCACTAGTAAAGGGGGTGTAGACGGTTACATAAAAAGTTATTATAAGTACTCTACTGATCTTTCTAAATAAAAAATTCGTCAAAACACCTAATAGAAACCATAAAATTCTTAAGTCAAAAGTAAACCCCATATAAACGAAAGTAAATAAAATTGTACGTAGTCTACAAATACGTCACTTATGAGCACAACTCTTCGAATCCCTTGTGATGGGATTATTCTGTCTACACCAGTTGTAAGCACCCCTTAAAACCCCGACCACAATAATTGTACTCTAATTATATAAGTGAGATTAATTCCTTCTTAAGCAAACTCGTTGTCCAGCTTATAACTTCACTTTTCCATAGAAGTCCAGAAAGAAACAAAGTAAAAGTACTTTGCTCCCTCCCCTTTAAACTAAAAGGACAATGAGATCCTTAAACCAAGACTGACCCTCCTTTAGTTTAGAAGTCCCTAAGATTCGGTCCTTCTCTACTCAGACGGAGGTAAGACGTTTGCGGGACAAAGACACTTAAAGTTTTAATTATCAAATCTTTACGGTGTCTGTATACACTTACACCTTCAATTTTATCGAAGAAAGATCTTACGTCTACGGACGTAAAACCTACTCCAAAAAGTCTCGTCAACCGTCCGACACAAATAAAATACTCACAAGATTCAGAGACAGTCACGGGACCCAGAGTCTCTTACATTCACAATCGACACACACGACACAATGCCTATCCCACGTTTACTAAAGGAGTCACTACGAAGTATCGAAAATACTTTAAGAATCTCTTTAGACCTGAAAACACAGGGGTTTGGCGAGTGGAGGGTGGGACGTCTAAAGGTTTTGCCACTTCTTGGTGATAGAGTAAAAAAATTTTAATCTCAAAACCCTTGAAATAACCACCAGGTCACCGAGTCTGAGGTTCGAAGGTGCCGTCCCCCGGGCCCAAGGTCGGGACCAGTCCGTTGATCTAGGGTGCACGGGGTCCTGCACAAGGACCCGGTGTCGACCTCTGGCACGCACGACGTCACTTCTGACTCCAGGACACACGACGTCGATTTAGCTCCACGTCGAATTGTTCCTCATTTTACAATCGAAAAGGTATTAGTATCCAAGTGTCCCCCACGTCCTTTTCTGCGTCCCTGTCGGTGCGGGAAGGGAGTCCGAGAGGGTCCCCACTGCGAAAAACTTAGAGGTCGTAGTGTCAGTCCTATGACCGTATGGACCCCAGTGTTTCTCAGCCTGTCCTGACTCACTGACTGGACTGGACTTGACTGACTATGGTAGTTCCGTACCTCGTAGGCGGGTGTCGTGCCCGGAGGGGCAACAGAAAATTTCGACGGGGAAGTAGCGGGGGTGGGGGCGGGGTGTCGGGACTTCGGGAAAAAGGCAAAGAGACCAAAATAGTAAGTAGTAAAGTGTTTATAGTATGGTTACCTTGGTACGTCACACCTTACAGCACCTCAAAAAAATTTGAGTCACATTGGGAGACCTTAACGCCACCGACAGCACCCAAGATACCCACACCTCCCAACCACAAGTCAGCGAGTCAGTACAAGCTGAGAGAAGCTTGGGTACCTGACGTCGCGCGGTCCGAACGGACAGGAAGTGGTGGAGGACCTCGAGTGGGTTTGGGTACAGGTGGGAGACAGCAGGGGAAGAGGAGGACGGAAGTTAGAAAGGCTCGTAAGCCCAAAAAAGAGTCACCGAGAAACGTAATCCACCGGTTACATAACCTCGAAGGCAAAGTTGTAGTCAGGAAGTTTACTTATAAGTCCCAACTAAAGGAAATACTGACAAAACTAGAGGAACTACGGGTTCCCTGAGAGTTCTCAGAAGAGATTGTGGTGTCAAATTTTCGTTGTCAAGAAACTACGAAGCGGAAGAAAGACCAGGTCGAGAGTGTACGTATGTACTACTGACCTTTTGGTATCGAAAGTGACGTCCCTGGAAACAGCTGGTTAATGACAGAGACGAAAAATCATGTAACAGATCCAACCAGTATCGAAAAAAGGTTCCTCGTTCACAGAAAATTAAAGTACCGACGTCAGTGGTAGACGTCACCAAAACCTCGGGTTCTTTTATTTCAGACAGTGACCAAGGTAGCAAAGGGACAGATAAACGGTACTTTACTACCCTGACCTACGGTAAGGAAAGAGGAAAAGTGACGATTCGACATCAGGTCCCATACCTACACGGTTTCAAACAAATCGACAAGTTTATGACTCCCTACAGACCCCCCACAAAAGGTAAAATCCGAGAATACTTATCCAACTACACTTATACGCCCGATCCCAAAAACACACTTACATTTAAAAGCAGGGAGATCCTTTTACGGGGTCCTCATGTTAACGACACACACAAACGTCAACGCACAAATATAAATATCCTTTGGTGGTTTGACAAAGTGTGAGATGTAAGTGTCGTCGTTGTGTCCCCACTAGGTCAGAGACGTAGGAACGTCGTAACCCCAACGGGGTCAAAAACCACCCTCAGAGCCGTATCTGCAAGAGTGCACACTACGACTAGGGAGGAACACTGCGACTCGTAAAGAAGTGCAAGGTCAAACAGTCGATATGAATGTAAAACCCTTTTTTTTACGGATAAGTACAGAAAACGGGTAAAAGATAAACCCAACAAAAAGTTGACAACTCAAAACTCTCAAGAAACATATAAGAACTATAATTAGGAAAAGTCTGTACACCAAACGTTTATAAAAGAGAATGAGTGATACATCGAATAGTAAGAATCGGAAAATTGTTCCAGATCGTGTCCCGTCTGCAAAGATTCAACTACTTAAGGTTAAATCGTAAAAAAAAAGGAAAAGTATGATTACGAAACGGGTCGGGTTCTAGGGTTGATAAAAAAGGACGAAAAAAGGGATTTATAAAATATCAAAATGGAAAATGTAAATTCTGACACACCAGGTAAAACTCAGTTAAAAATATATGTCACATGTAAAATACACTTCCAAGCAAAAGACGGGTACCTACAGGTCAACGAGGTCCTGGCGAACAAGTTTGCGACAGAGAAAAGGTGACTCGAGTAAATGCAATAGACGAGGATCCGGAGACAAATAGGGTGACGAGACACACAGAGGTAACACGGAACTGCACAGCTGTACGCAGATGTGCACTTCGATGTGATACAGAACTTCATCCCATCTGACTAAGAAGGGTGAAAACGAAAAAACTTTAACAAAAATAAGATTTCAACTTTACTATTTCGACTTTTAAACTAGTTGTATATCACCCCTTTTCAATACGAATAACTTAGTTTACCCATATCATTGGTTATAAAAATAGTTGAGCGAGTCAGAAATTCACGCAGGCCGACCCTCCTCCCTATTATCTTATTACAGAACCGGGTGTCAGCCACGAATTACTCGTAATTTGAGTTACTCATTTTGGGACTTTATTGTAAAACGTATAAGTCAATACTTGGCCTGTCTTTCGGATCGGAGAGTACTCACACGTATGAGTCTTTAGGGTTCTTTAGGGTTCTCAAAACATTGTAAGACAACTCACCACAAACATCCATCGGGACGACATCCTAGGTGCGACGTCAGGAGTCGCGTCCTGTTTGCACCTCTACCCGTTGGGCCGACCTTACTCTCACCGGACCGAGGGGGCAGGACGACGACCGGTAGACGACACTGATTGCGCACAGCGACTTGAAGAGAGCGGGGTCGAAGGAGACGTCGTTTCTACCTCCACGGTTCCAGACTGGACGGAGGGACGGGGCTTCGGTCTCCACACCGGCACCCGCGCCTCTCGGACGGGCTCGTGTGAGGTGTAGGGTGGATCAGGGTCGAACCGGAGGTGTCACGGGAGGACAGCCGCAGGACTCACCTTTTCTCGTCTCTTTTGAACCCTACCGGGACGCGACGAGACTCGACCCAGTCTGGTGTCTTGGCCTTGTCTACTGAACTTTTGAAAGATTTAAATACTAAATGAAACCTAAGTGTTACAACTTAAAGACTGGTTTTTTTTCTTTATCTAGGAGAAATGGATGTTGTTTTTTACCGAAAACGGACATAGTTAAGAAAAATTAAATGATCATAAAATGTGATATACATGTACCAATTTTTTGACTTTTTCGCTTTTTCCTAACTTACTTCTCCTTTCAGGAGAGGATGAGGTCTGAACAGAGGTAAAGGTCCGTTAAGATCCGTCTAAGAACACACAAACATACCTCTATAAATACACATATCCGTATATATTTTTACGAACACAAACACACACACATTAAACGAAACGTGCAAACCCAAGTACAATAAATCATGACAATGAGATAGAAACGAGCAAATTGAATACGACCTCGTGAAAAGACTTTACAAATACCTAAAGGTTATAAGTGAACCCAAAGAGGCCATCGAGTCGACCATTTCTTAGACGGACGTCATGTCCTCTGGGGTCAAGCTAAGGACCGAACCCTTCTGGGGGACCTCTTCCCTTTCCGATGGGTGAGGTCATAAGACCGGATCTCTTAAGGTACCTGACGTATCAGGTGCCCCAGTGTTTCTCAGTCTGTACTGATTCACTGAAAGTGAAATAGTTATAAATGAATAAACCGACAAGTCAAGTCAAGTCAAGTCAAGTCAAGTCAACGAGTCAGTACAGGCTGAGAAGCTCTGGGGTACTTAGCGTCGTGCGGTCCGGAGGGACAGGTAGTGGTTGAGGGCCTCAAGTGAGTCTGAGTGCAGGTAGCTCAGGCACTACGGTAGGTCGGTAGAGTAGGAGACAGTGGGAGAAGAGGAGGACGGGGGTTAGGGAGGGTCGTAGTCTCAGAAAAGGTTACTCAGTCGAGAAGTGTACTCCACCGGTTTCATGACCTCAAAGTCGAAATCGTAGTAAGGAAGGTTTCTTTAGGGTCCCGACTAGAGATCTTACCTGACCAACCCAGAGGAACGTCAGATTCCCTACGAGTTCTCAGAAGAGGTTGTGGTGTCAAGTTTTCGTAGTTAAGAAGTCGCGAGTCGGAAGAAGTGTCAGGTTGAGAGTGTAGGTATGTACTGGTGTCCTTTTTGGTATCGGAACTGATCTGCCTGGAATCAGCCGTTTCATAACAGAGACGAAAACTTATACGATAGATCCAACCAGTATTGAAAAGAAGGTTCCTCA
>SJYO01045292.1:62053995-62302608 GCA_006410555.1 Capra ibex
CCGTTAGAACTAAGGTCGAACACAAAGAAGGTCAGGTCGTAAAGAGTACTACATGAGACGTATCTTCACTTTATTCGTCCCACTGTTATATGTCGGAACTGCATGAGGAAAAGGACAAACCTTGGTGAGACAACAAGGTACAGGTCAAGATTGACGACGAAGGACTGGACGTATGTCTAAAGAGTTCTCCGTCCAGTCCACCAGACCATAAGGGTAGAGAAAGTCTTAAAAGGTCGAGACGTCCACTGGTCGAGGACCCCACCCCCACCCCCCAGAGGTACCCCGTGTCACCTGTCTTGTAGTGTCGACGGGGCGTGCACTACACCGAAGGTCTCGGGAGGGTCCTCTGAAAGACCTACTGTAGAGGAATCTTAGACGAAGGACGATCATTTGAGTTAAAAGTTAACGTTCGGATGTCGGGTCAGAGGGTTTCTCCCTCGGTTCTGGAACCGTTCTCACACACACCGAACTGAACGACCGGGTACCGAAGACGGACATAAAGTGGGTCACAAGAGTTGTGGTTTTACCAAGAAATCAAGTGAAAAGTATTTTACCTTCAAACTACCGAATAAAGTAAAGAATACAACAATTTTACGCGGTCAGAAAAGTTGTCTGAGTAGATTACTTACTTAATCCTTTTATGACGGAGACCAAGCAATGGGACGCAAACCTGAGCCATTTAATAATTAGGGTTGGTACCAAAAGAGACTTTCCTTGTTCGAGGCTTATTTGTCAGCCGTTCTCGACATACGTATAACGAAATAGGAAATGACGACCCTTCCGACTAACGTCGAGAAAGAGGACTCATGGACAAACCACCACCAAATCAGCGATTCAGTACAGGCTGAGAACGCTGGGGTACCTGACGTCGGACGGTCCGAGGAGACAGGTATCCTAAAAGGTACGTTCTTATCACCTCGCCCAACGGTAAAGGTGGACAAATGTGGTAATATTTTCCTCTTAAGGCTAATATTGAACATCGGCCTCCCTTCCTTCTACGAAACAGACACCCAAACTAAGGTAAAATTAGGACCTGCCCGTAGACCGGTAGTCCATCGGGCGACTTCCTCTCCTCTTTTAAACTAAAAAGAAGTTTTGACAGTGAAAGTGACCCGTTGACACTTAAAGGCCTCTTGTAAACATCGTATTTACCTCTAGGTCCTCTATACGACTGACCGTCTACAAAGCGCTAGCTAATTTCTAAATCTTTCTTCATGCAAAGGGGTCCGATGACCTGATGGAAAATTACTCTAACTGCTAAAATGTGTACCCTGACTCTTTGAAGAAATAGTATGTCTTCCTTTAAAGACTTCACCTTAGGCAAACTCTCTCTACCTATGTTCTAATTCGGACACTTCGTCAAAGCTGCAAAATGACCGCAAATGTAAACATCAAAGAAAAAGTCTCTGTCTCCTTCGACCCAGAAAGTTTCTACTTTTCCTAGTAAAACAATCTGATTAAAGAGATTATAATTGAGTTTCTTACCCAGTTGAGAGACGGTCAATTCCAGCACGTAAGACCTCTTAAACATTAGTACTCAACTCAACCCGTAATCCGTATACCTCAATCTTTAATCGTGTAAAAGTAGAACAGAACATTTCCAAGTTTACCTCTTTCCGTACCCGTATAATCGACTCCTTTGCTGATTGTCCCTCTGACAGTCACAGTAATCTTCCTACATAGAATGATAAGAGGGTTACTCTCTTCGTCCGTTTCCTTCTAATACAATTTAAATGCCTTGTTGTATATTTTTTACTTATTATAGTCAAGTCCGAAACTTTGGTCTCCCTCCTCTTTTCCTGGTCCTATTAATCTGGAAACACCACATTTCTCTAAACTACAATTGAACAAACTAGGGACATAAAATGACTATCCCATTGACTTCGGTTCTCACTAAAGTACTGAAGAGTAGGGAGTCTTTAGCATAAAAATTCGATACTTTAGATGTTACACTTTAATAGGACTATATAACACTTCACACGTTTTTTTTGTTCACCGTCCTTTTTCTCTTTAAAACCGTGTCTCCACACGTGCATTCCAAAACACACACTCGTATCTTTTTACTTCCTCCCCTAGCGAAGACCAGTATGCAGAACATATCGTCGACACGCAAGGAGATTCTTCACCCCGCGACACCCATTTCATTCTACCCACCAGTAAACGAAAAATTTAAAATACGAAAATTTAAATAAACAGGTAAAAATAAAAATCACCACGTGTAAACATGGAAAACATCGTGTTATTTTCGCATCATAGTACTGGGATTCACCGGTCTGGACCCCCCGTCCCCGACGTTCTGCTGAAATATAAATGACGTGTAGAAAATGAAGGCTTAATTCTTAAGTAGAGACGCACCGTTCCCGTGTAGGAGGAGACAACAGAATGGGACTACGCACCGTTCCCGTGTAGGAGGAGACAACAGAATGGGACTACGCACCGTTCCCGTGTAGGAGTAGACAACAGAATGGGACTACGCACCGTTCCCGTATAGGAGTAGACAACAGAATAGGACTACGCACCGTTCCCGTATAGGAGTAGACAACAGAATAGGACTACGCACCGTTCCCGTATAGGAGTAGACAACAGAATAGGACTACGCACCGTTCCCGTATAGGAGTAGACAACAGAATAGGACTACGCACCGTTCCCGTATAGGAGTAGACAACAGAATAGGACTACGCACCGTTCCCGTATAGGAGTAGACAACAGAATAGGACTACGCACCGTTCCCGTATAGGAGTAGACAACAGAATAGGACTACGCACCGTTCCCGTATAGGAGTAGACAACAGAATAGGACTACGCACCGTTCCCGTATAGGAGTAGACAACAGAATAGGACTACGCACCGTTCCCGTATAGGAGTAGACAACAGAATAGGACTACGCACCGTTCCCGTATAGGAGTAGACAACAGAATAGGACTACGCACCGTTCCCGTATAGGAGTAGACAACAGAATAGGACTACGCACCGTTCCCGTATAGGAGTAGACAACAGAATAGGACTACGCACCGTTCCCGTATAGGAGTAGACAACAGAATAGGACTACGCACCGTTCCCGTATAGGAGTAGACAACAGAATAGGACTACGCACCGTTCCCGTATAGGAGTAGACAACAGAATAGGACTACGCACCGTTCCCGTATAGGAGTAGACAACAGAATGGGACTACGCACCGTTCCCGTATAGGAGTAGACAACAGAATAGGACTACGCACCGTTCCCGTATAGGAGTAGACAACAGAATAGGACTACGCACCGTTCCCGTATAGGAGTAGACAACAGAATGGGACTTTCCGTCGTAGGTCACTGTAGTGACTGAAAAGGAAAGTACGTAGAGAAACCTCGTGCCCCCTCAGTGTCTAGACAAGTAAGGACTCACTTCAGTAGTGTACGCTGGAGGTGACTCATAAAAGAAAACGTCCTCTCCTTCGAGCCGGTACACTGAAAGACGTGGGATCGTGTTAGTAATACCGAAACGGTTTTTGTAACATTCTGTAGGAGGGTTAAGATTACTTTACATGAGAGGAAATCACTAGTGACAAGTACAAAATTAATCCTGACAACTCTCGAGTCCCAAAGTCGTTGTAGAGTGCTAGTATTGGAAATGTCTAATGTACCAGTAAAATGTATCATATAATTCAAATAGTTCCCTTCTCGTTGTTGAGATCAAACAGTTCTCTCTTTCTACCCTAAACTTGAGATATAAGTTTGTAAATTCGAACCGTCCGTCGAAGTCGTCACTCTCTGACACCAGAGAAACCTCTTTCCACTCTTCCTTCAACCCAGTCTAAAAGTCTTGTTTAGTTCGACTAAACCTCAAAGTCACAGAGAACTATTATACAAGTGAAGGCCACAAGACACAGTAAAACGTCCACAACTACAAACGAGAATCCATCGTTTTAATGAAGGTCACAAAGTCTCGGTACAAGAACCCCTTCACACATTTAGCACCTCGGGCTTAGGAAACAAATCCTATTATTATCTTACGTTCCTTTTTAGTACAGGGAAGCTCGATCAAAACATTTCTAAACAAAGGTTTTCGATAACTTATCATAAAAACATCCAAAACTGGGAGCTCGGTTTATTTCTAAAAAGACACCTTCTTATTTCAGTCGATTAACGGTACAGTCACACCAACCAACATTAAACATCTCTACACCTTTATAACTATCTTTACTAATCCTTGAGATACTTAGTTATATCACTTAAAACTGGATTGTTATTATCGACCAAGGTCATACTAAACTATCATCATCCCGTGAATTATTATCAACCCCGTAATCCGTTTCGACACACATGTGTATGCCCCCTACTCGACGCTGAGTACTCACGTAAAATACTTACTCGTCACTTCCACTCGCGTCGCGAGATCCCGTACAGGGTCGTTGTGCTTTCGTCCTCCCTGAACCGCGACTCGAACCCGTGTAAAGTGCCGGAGAACTTGTCGTAAAAGGACTGACTCGTCGACTCGTACCACCACCATGAGGGAAACCTTCCCCTCACTGCTAAGAAGTTACGGTACAACCTAAAAGACGCAAGTAGTAGAAAAACTTAGATTGTGACATTCCGTGCAAAATAATCGAAGCAAATTTCAAAGTCCTTTCCGTCCTAGTTTCTTCGAGCTTCAATAGCTCTTGCCGTGTTCGCCGGTCACTCGGCAAAGCTCGAAGAGGTGGACCCCAGGGCGACAGCACTATCAAGACAATAGGTGTGGTTGTGCCTCCGTCCGCGTGGGTCTTCAAAGAAGGCCACGACACGCCCGGTCTCTCGCGGCTCAGCGCGCAGCGAGGGCCTCTGACGAAGACCCTGCGCGACGAACCCGACGGAACGAAGTGACGACGACTCGGTCGAAATCACGTTGCCCGCGATTCACCCTCCTCGGTGGCGAAGGTAGCACAGACCGGTTGCACTTTCCCGGAAATCACAACGATTCTAGCTCCGTGTCTCTCGACTTCATTAAGTGGTCCCGGTGTGTCTGTTCTGGGGGTGGCGGCAGGGACACCAAGTAGTGTGACGCACTGACTCACGTGTCGTGTTACCGATGTAGACCCAAACTTAAGTAAGAGTTTGAAATACTATCTGATAGAAACAGGAGGAAAATGTCGACTTACTAATACCGAGTAGTCAAGTCAAGTCAAGTCAGCGAGTCAGCACAGGCTGAGAAACGCTGGGGTACTTAGCGTCGTGCGGTCCGGAGGGACAGGTAGTGGTTGAGGGCCTCAAGTGAGTCTGAGTACAGGGAGCTCAGGCACTACGGTAGGTCGGTAGAGTAGGAACCAGTAGGGGAAGAGGAGGACGGGGGTTAGGAAGGGTCGTAGTCTCAGAAAAGGTTACTCAGTTGAGAAACGTACTCCACCGGTTTCATGACCTCAAAGTGGGAGTCGTAGTAAGGGAGGTTTCTTTAGGGTCCCGACTAGAGGAAGTCTNGTCGTGCGGTCCGGAGGGACAGGTAGTGGTTGAGGGCCTCAAGTGAGTCTGAGTACAGGGAGCTCAGGCACTACGGTAGGTCGGTAGAGTAGGAGGCAGTAGGGGAAGAGGAGGACGGGGGTTAGGAAGGGTCGTAGTCTCAGAAAAGGTTACTCAGTTGAGAAGCGTACTCCACCGGTTTCATGACCTCAAAGTCGAAGTCGTAGTCAGAACGGTTTCTTTAGGGTCCCGACTAGAGGAAGTCTTACCTGACCAACCTAGAGGAACGTCAGGTTCCCTGAGAGTTCTCAGAAGAGGTTGTGGTGTCAAGTTTTCGTAATTAAGAAGCCACGAGTCGAAAGAAGTGTCAGGTTGAGAGTGTAGGTATGTACTGGTGTCATTTTTGGTATCGGAACTGATCTGCCTAGAGTCAGCCGTTTCATTACAGAGACGAAAACTTATACGATAGATCCAACCGGTATTAAAAAGAAGGTTCCTCATTCGCAGAAAATTAAAGTACCGACGTCAGTGGTAGACGTGACTAACACCTCGGGTCCTTTTATTTCAGACTGTGGCAAAGGTGACAAAGGGGTAGATAAAGGGTACTTCACTACCCTGACCTACGGTACTAGAAGTAAAAGACTTACAAGTCGAAATTCGGTTGAAAAAGTGAGAGGAGTAAGTAAAAGTAGTTCTCCGAAAAATCAAGGAGAAGTGAAAGACGGTATTCCCACCACAGTAGACGTATAGACTCCAATAACTATAAAGAGGGCCTTTAGAACTAAGGTCGAACACAAAGAAGGTCAGGTCGTAACGAGTACTACATGAGACGTATCTTCAATTTATTCGTCCTACTGTTATATGTCGGAACTGTATGAGGAAAAGGACAAACCTTGGTCAGGCAACAAGGTACAGGTCAAGATTAACAACGAAGGACTGGACGTATGTCTAAAGAGTTCTCCGTCCAGTCCACCAGACCATAAGGGTAGAGAAAGTCTTAAAAGGTGTCAAATAACACTAGGTGTGTCAGTTTCCGAAACCGTATCAGTTATTTCGTCTTTATCTACAAAAAGACCTTGAGAGAACGAAAAAGGTACTACGTCGTCTACAACCGTCAAACTAGAGACCAAGGAGACGGAAAAGATTTTCGTCGAACTTGTAGACCTTCAAGTGCCAAGTGCATAACGACTTCGGGCCGAACCTCCTAAAACTCGTAGTGAAACGATCGTACACTTCATAAATCCGAATATCTCTCACATACTAGGTCAGTGCCAACGGGACGATCATTGTCCTCCACGCCCTTCAAGTCTGGTGGGAGAGAGACGAGTTGGAGACGTTCCGTCCAGGCATCCGGGTCAGAAACCTTGCAACCCCAGTCATTGTCCTGAGTGACCTGTAAAGCCCAAAACGAGGACATTTGGACGGAGAAAATCCAGGAAAAGAACGTCCTGCGAAACGGACTACGAGACTTTCATTCTTTACAACTTCGACGATTACTCCTTTTCTCATTCTTTACCTAAAGTCACTTTAGTTTCACATACGGTACATGTATTAGCTGAACCTTTGGTTACTGTCCTCTCGCGTCGACCCACAGACCGCAGAAACACTCAGAAAAGTAAGGAAATCCTTTTATCTGATTACCAGATTTCGACCCGAGGCATATGTCCTAGAAGTCTTCTTAAAATTATTAGTTCTAACAGGGTAACTTACAGCTAAACTTGTACCCTGTGTCTTCCGTGTCCTCTCTGGCACGACTACCGTTAGTCGGAAAAGAGCCACACGACAAGGTCAAAACGATCCAAAGGGGAATACAAAGGGACATTACTTTAATATATTTGGATCATGGGGTCACCGTCGGGTGAGGTCACAAGAACGGACCTCTTAGGGTCCCTGCCCCCTCGGACGACCCGACGGTAGACACCCCAGCGTGTCTAAGCCTGTGCTGACTCGCTGAATCGTCGTCGTCGTCGTCATGGGGTTTTGTTCCCACGACAAAATCATATAGAGAAAGGTAAAGGGGGGTACGAAGATTTTAAAAAGTACCAACATCGACAATATATAAATATCACAGTATCGGACACATACAAAATTTTACAAATATGTGTAAAAGGGTTTACCAATGTATTAGAAAGTTTGATATTAAAATTGTAGACACCATCAGACAATCATCCATGCATTGGATGAACTATCAATTTTGTCAATTGACAAAGATTAAGTTTATTACGAGTCCGAATGTAAAAACTGGTGCAAATCTAATATGGAATT
This sequence comes from Capra ibex, assembly GCA_006410555.1. Taxonomy (NCBI): domain Eukaryota; kingdom Metazoa; phylum Chordata; class Mammalia; order Artiodactyla; family Bovidae; genus Capra; species Capra ibex. The sequence goes on from SJYO01045292.1 coordinate 62,061,668, forward strand.
ATTAGTTACACTAATACTCCGATCTCACAAATTTATAAAAATACTGGTAACTAACCTCTTCCGTTACCGTGGGGTGAGGTCACGAGAACGGACCTTTCAGGGTATGTGCCTCCTCGGACCATCCGACACCAAGTACCCCAGCGCTTCTCAGCCTGTGCTGACTCACCGAAGGGAAAGTGAAAAGTGAAAGTACGTAACCTCTTCCTTTACCGTTGGGTGAGGTCACAAAAACGGACCTCTTAGGGTCCCTGTTCCCTCGGACCACCCGACGGTAGATACCCCAGCGTGTCTCAGCCTGTGCTGACTTCACTGAATCGTCGTTGTCGTCGTACTGGTAACTATATGTAATACTTAATTGAACGGATTCTAGGAATCGTCAAATAGGACGATAGTCGTTACACACTTCACTATTTCCGGTCAAAAATTCTGCTCCTTAGCTCGTCGGACGGTATCTACTTCGACTGTAAGATAAACAAAGTGGCAGAAGGTGAGTGACTAATATCTTACACCGAGACTTAGAACTTGAGTCATTATTTCAGTATTGGTGTCAGAAGGTACATTTAAAGACGGGAATCGTACTTCTATATATGCCACAAAACACTAAAGGAAGGAAGTCTGTGAGACTTCTAAGAAATCGAGTCAATCCTTAAAGTAATATTAATCTCTTTTTAATCTATACGAGAAACGCTACCTGTACTCGAACTCACTCGTGGTCCTCAACCACTACCTGTCCCTCCGGACCGCACGACGTCCGACACCCCAGCGTTTCTCAGCCTGCGTTGACTCGCTGACTTGAACGCCACCACTCGGTACGACAGAAGTCGGGTAACTCTTGAAGACGGGCAAAACTAAAGTAAACAAGGTCTTGACCTTTCTCCTAGACAAAGACCTAAAACTCGTTTAAAATCAAGGAGTCGATTATGAGACTTTACGTTAAACGAACAATATGAACGACTGCCGTCTCTCGTAACCTAAACAAAAACACCGAATACGAGAAATAATTAATATAAGGCAGCTATTTCGTCAAATGTAGACACTTCGACCTTTTCGATTAGTTCCTCCTCACACAAGAAGGACCACTCAAGACAGGAGCACTCACTGGGACTCGGAGACCGACAAACACCGCACACACACCGAGACGGTCTTCGGTGTAGTCACTGGCTCCGGACAAATCATTAGTAATGTGGTCACTGGACCCGGAAGGATCACCGAGTCTGCCATTTCTTAGACGGACGTTACATCCCAAGGACCCAAGCTAAGGACCTAACTCTTCTACGGGACCTCTTCCCTTACCGAGGGATACGGTCATAAGAACGGACATTTTAAGGTACCTGCCCCCTCGGACCTCCAGATTCCAGGTACTCCAGCGTTTCTCAGCCTGTGCTGACTCGCTAATTGTGCGTGTGGTCACTGGACTAATAAGGAGATCAAATTTTACAAGTTACTGACATGTAGGTAAACATCCAGGTACACAAGTAAATAAATTATGGAAAAACAGCTCACGGATGATGCACGTCCCCAATCAAGACCCATGATCGTCTATTTGCCACTCAGCTTCCTTTTATTTATTTGCTATTTACACGAGTAAATTGGACACCAAAATTATAATAATATTACTAAAGTACGATAAATGTACTTTTTAAAATATCCATAAGTGTACCGTATTTTAAGGTCGTAATCTTTAATTTTTTATCATGTGTCGATTTTACGAAAGTAGGACAAGGGGTCATAATAGGTTTATCCGGTCGTCACCATATCGAAGAGTACCGAAGATAAAAAGGTCGACATACAGTCCGTATATCGTCGTATATCTATCTGTATATACACAATAAAAACATGAGGAAAGGGGGTGTATAAACCACATCTACGATATATGAAATAAGACATGAACCGAACACAATGAATTACTTAAACCTTTAGAAAGGAGTAGTAATGAATTTCTAGTTAAAGTAAAGAAAGAAAAAGACCGAAGTACCAAAGGGTGACACAATTTATAAAACAATTAAACCTTAAGAATTTAAATAACAGAGGAGATAATTCTAATAATATTTATCATAGTGTTTCCCGTAGAAACATGTATCCAAAATAAGGGACTCCAGACAAAAGAAGGACCGGCACAGTCCGCCGTGCACCCTAGGTGCGAAGGCCTGGTCCCAAACTTGACTGCGGGTGACGTAACCTTCGAGTCTCGGCATTGGTGACCGGAGGTCCCTTCAGGATCCACAAAAAAGGATCATTCACTTTGACACGAAAATTGCGTCCCACTAAAAAAAAAGACCGACAACTTTTCACAAAAAGTTTAGTGTCGGACATAACTAGGCGTCACACATCTTACGACATAAGCACATCCTTCCCTCCCCTTACTCCGACACACAAACGTAAACACACATGTAGCATCGTAAAAGCATTCTTCGACTGACAGGAACGTTTATCCACTGACCAAGTCCTCTATCTTTTGAGTCTCCTTCCTCGATTAGTTATTTATGTCAGTTAGTTGGTCATTTATTTATGTTGACTTATTTGGGTATTATTTATGTAGTTATTTATGTTAACTTTAGTAACCCTTTAAACTTGGTATACTTGTATTAGTGAAAATTTTTAGTATTCTAAAGTGAAAATTGATATTTCAATTTTTTACTTCCCACCAAGAGACAGTAGGACGGTGAGAGTCAGACACTTACACTTGTCGAAAGAGAAATCTTACGACCGCGACAGTTCACTTTGCACAGTGCCTCACGTGAACCGGCACCGCAAACAAGTGGCCATTCTGACTTAAGTACCCAAACGACGAAAATCGAGAACGAGAAAAAATTTTTATAACACAATCTCATACCAACTAAGTGTTGTAAGACAATGAAGGACGAAGTCCACCCCAACCCAACTTTACCTTAATACTCTGTGCCTCCCACAAGACCTGGGTATCAGAAGTTTAAAAAAACTAATGCATTAAGCAAGTTAATTTTCTCGGTGAGGACCCTAAAGGGGTAGTCAGGTCGCCAGCACTGACACTCGTAGGTGACGTCCCCAACACTCAAGTTAGGGACCAGCCCCTTGAGTCTGGGGTGTACGACGCACCACACCGGTTTATTTTTTCACGGAGAATTATAAAATTATGAACAAGAAATATATACACGAGATAATAGTTAAGTATGTATCGTCATAATATAAAATCTTTTTAAAAGAGTAAATAAGTTCTATGTGTCTTCATTTGTGTTCAAAATCTTACAAAAGGAAGTGAAGTGACTCGAGATGACACCTTTACTGAGAAGGTTCGTTTCGCCGAACGTGTCCGGTTCAGGACTTCTATCTGATTTCGCACTGGTGCACCTCTTACCGTCTGCGAGTGACGTAGACCTCCCTTCTCACATCCATCCCTCGACCCCCGCTACTACCGCTCCCTCGTCCGTCCCGACGAAAACCTCTCGATACGTTCCGAAAGCACTCCTCAACGTCCGACACCCCTGCCAAAGCAATCTGTGGACTTACGGGCAGACTACCCTCCGACAAACACCAAATTCGAGCTCTCCCACAGGTCGTAAGACCACTCGTGAAGTGTCAGTAGACAAAAATGACCCGTCACGCTCCACCACTGCTCTTGTAACTAACAACTAATCTTGTCAGAGGAAAGAGAGGAGAGGTGAAAAAGATTAATTTAAGACATTCAACTTGAGTGCGACCACTTCTGGTCTCGAAATTAGTGTCTCTCTTTAAAGTAAGGTCCTGTCTGCCATGACCTAGGGATGACGAGGTCTTCTTTATGGGTGTGTGACGGACCCCAGGTCAGGTCACTTTTGACGGGTCAATATGGCTCTACATTTTTACAGGTGGTCTCCGAAAGTCTGTTCTCATACCTGTCCACAAACAAACAAACAGAATTATGACTAAATGTAAAGGAAAATAAATGAATGAAACGAATGTGTCTTAAAGGACCTTTACTAAAATGAGATTCTTCGTCTTAATAAGGAAAAAGAAATGACCTTCTAAGAGAAAAGACTGAAGGAACTACTCCGACCACACGTTCCGACCACACGTTCCGACCACACGTTCCCGACAAAGAGTCAGACGTTTGCGAACCATTAGTCGTCAGTGTGAAATACGGATTAGGATTTTATAGACATTCACTTTATCGTAAAAATTTTTCGGACAAAATTTGAAGTATGAACATGTTAAAAAAATGGAAGACTAATCTTAATTTCTCTTATTTCGGGAAAGTACCATTCAAAAGATCGGTACCGCTTCTCTACACAAAATAACGATTAGAGAAATTTGGTGTTGGTCTCTATATATGAGTCTTTTAGTGAAATATAATTACCGATTAACCTTTTTGTCTGTTACGATAGTCTTGTACCTCTCTTTATCGTAAACCCGAAAGTTTCACCTAAGTCATATCCTAGGGTGCCGGACCTTATTCTCTCCTGTAAAGAGGAAGGACTAAACGTCCTTAGGGACGAAACGAAAAAGGAAATCGAGTGAATGTAGTGGGACCGAACACGACCTAACTTTCCAATGGACCGAAACACGTCAGGGACCTGGTCTTAATGAGAAGGACGAGCCGGTAACCCTCGTGTTGGGATAGTTGTTTACGTGGGTGAACTAAAGTGTAGACCCGAAAACCTCAACTTTCTCGTCGGGTAACGCTACCTGTATTCAGTCTCCCGAGTCGTTCTGATCGAACTGTGTGACAGACTAGTACCACAAGTGCACTGTTACGTCTTATTATCGTAAACACAGACTCCTACCAGTCTCGGCAACCTGAGGTCTTTGGTGTCGTTGTCATTATCGAGGGTACACCACCTGTAAAAGAAGAGAAATTTTAACTTCATATCAACTAAATGTTCTGATATAATCAAAACCCACATACCCTTTCACTAAGGCAACATATGTATTTATAAAAAGTCTAAGAAAAGGTACTATTCAGTAATGGTCTATAACTTATATCAAGGGACACGACATGTCATTTAGAAATAACGAAGAGACAAAATATATATCATCAAATATAGACAATCTGGGTATTAGGATTGAATAAGAAGGGGGGAGGGAAAGGGGAACTTATCATAAGAAAGTATAACTTTAGACGGAAACTAAATGATAACGTTTTTTACGTGTGAATTTTTTTTTCTTTGCACGATACTTCCCATTCGAGACAAAGTCACTATGACTGAACTAAAACCGGGAAGAAACGCATTAGTAACATGGCACCAAGACCCCTTCCGCTAGTATTCTCCGAGACGTCGACCTTCACCTTCTCCTCCTACATGCCATCTATGCCTTCCTCTCCCTGTTTCCACTCGAAGACACACCACGACTCGCACAAAGTCTTTAAAACGTAGTTAACAAACAAGGAGAATTGGTCGGGTACTATGTTCAAACAAAGGACCTAAGACGATGACGACGACGACGACGATGTAGCGAAGTCAGCACAGGCTGAGACACGCTGGGGTATCTACCGTCGGCTGGTCCGAGGCGGCAGGGACCCTAAGAGGTCCGTTCTTGTGACCTCACCCAACGGCAAAAGAAGAGGTTACGTACTTTCACTCTTCACTTTCACTTCAGTGACTCAGCACAGGTTGAGAGTCGCTGGGGTACCTGACGTCGGATGGTCCAAGGAGGCAGGTACCCTAAAAGGTCCGTTCTCATGACCTCACCCCACGGTAGCGGAAGAGGCAAGGACCTGAGATGTCCTGTAGTTTAACTGTGATAGAAGAGGGACAATGAGTGGTCGTCTAGGGTCCAACAAACCCCAGTACTATAGGGGTCGATTTGATTGGTGTAAAGAGTCGAAGAACCGACCCCGAATCCTCGGTCTACCTCAATTACTATTTCGGGAAATTTTCCTCCGTTTTAGTTGACCGTTGAATGGGAAAAGAGTCTCACATTGTACCCCAACATTGTCTTCCAACTCGTCGGCGAAGCTCTGACATTCACCTGTTCGGTGTCTTGGACCGAAGAACAACGTGAGTCGGCCTTGTGTCAAGGGTCATTCATCTATTGACGTGCACACGAGTCGGCACAGACTGAGAGACACTGGGACACCCGACATCGGGCGGTCCGAGGAGACAGGTACCCCAAAGGGTCCGTTCTCATAACCCCACCCAACGGTAAAGGAAGAGGTCCCCGAGAAGTACTGGGTCCCTACCTTGGGTCCAGAGGACACAGAGGACGTAACTGTCCCCCTAGGAGATGGTGACTCGGGGGATCCTTCGGGTTCTTTTTGTCACTGTCCTGAAATGACTCGAAAGTGACTCACATATGCCAGACAGTCCGTCTCACGGTTCACCGAAGAGAAACACTAAAGTAAATGGAATGGAAGACTAGGAATGACGTCGGTATCCCAATTACACTAGAGGGACAAAATGCTCACTCCTTTAGTTTCGGATCTCTAATGTCTATTGAACAGGAACTCACCAATTCACACTTGTGTCCAGACAAGGTGTCGTTTCGAAGATGACAATTCTTCTATCCGACTGAAAAATATTACTCGAGTACAATGTGACCGTCCTTTTGACTTACTTCATTACTTTTGTTTATTCGTTTTTGAGACGAAGGGTCCTGCACGACTATTGACATGAGAAGGGTCTTATACGGGTATTGGTACGAGAAGGGTCCTGTACAAGCATTGACATGAGTTAAAGTCCTCTTTGTACCGTTAGTATATAAGGTAAACTGTTACATTTCTCGTCTTTTTAATTAATTTAGGAAAACAAGGATTAGAATTGTGACCAGTCTTAGACGGACGTCAGTTCTTACCGGAGATGTGAACCCCTTAGGTTAGGGTCAAGAGTGATGATGCATCGATCGACATCCGACTATGAGATCGTCACCTTAACTGAATTGACGAGGAAAAGTCCAAGTAGTACTGGAGAGTTGGTGACTACTGGAACACTCACATAGGTAAAACGGAGACGTAGTCGCTGTTCCTGAAAAGGACCACTCTCGTCACCGAGTCGTATCTCCTTTATGTCCGAAACCAAAGTCTTTCGATCCAACTTTAAGGTACAGACGGTAAAGTCAAGCAATAACTCAATGGGTTGGAGACTCGGAGTCGAGACATTTCACTTTTATTAGTACTCTGGATCCGTTCTCTCGACAACACTCTTAATACTCTTAATTACTCATTAACAGTCTATCACCTATAGTTACTTATAATTAAGATCTAATGACTGTGGATCATTGATGAGTTTTTACTCGTCAACAAAACCTCTAACAACTTCTATAACCAAGTTTTTCAGTTTTTGAGTCTTCGGGAACTTCGTCGAACAGGGTACTTATTCACTTCTTCCGACCCATCCCTAAGACCCTTTTATTGTGGACGAGACGAAGTTCCTTCGGCAGTGAAGAGTGTAGGTCGGGTCCCTAGATTAAGACAGTTAAGAATGTTAAAAAGAATAGAAAAAATTTTTAAATAAAAATTAACTTCCTATTAACGAAATGTTACACACAACTAAAGACGACATGTTGTCACATTAGTTGGCAATTCATATGGATTTAGGGGAGGAAGGGTGGAAGAGGGGTAAGAGTGACGAGATCCAGCAGTACCTTGTGGTCCAATTCGAGAAACAATGTGTCGTAGAGAGGTGATCGATAGATAAAATGTGTACTATTACATATAAATCCGAAGGGTCCACCACGATCACCATTTCTTGGTCGGACGGTCACGTCCTTTGCATTTTCTACTCTCAAGTTAGGGACCCAGTCCTTCCAGGGGACCTTCTCCTTCACCGTTGGGTAGGGTCCTGAGAACGGACCTCTAGGGTACCTGTCTCCTCGGACCGCCGACGTCGGGTCCCCCGACACTTCTCAACCCGTGTTCCCTGTACCCAACCTCGGTCGAGGCCCTCGACCACTACCTGTCCCTCAGGACCGCACGACACCCGGTACCCCACCGTTTCTCAACCTGAGCTGACTCGCTGACTTGACTTCACCTCTCTGAATCGTGTGCGTGTCAACATACACATAGTTAGGATGAGAGAGTCAATAACGGTAAAAATTTCGTTTTAGTCTTTAGGTTAAGATACACTTTGAACTAAAAGTTTATAATCAAGTAAATATATAAAAATTTACGAGACACTCGTTTTTTTGGGTGTTTTGAGGTATAAGGAAACGTCCGACGGTAGGACGGTAGTGCCTAGTAAGTAAGTAAAGTGACTAGGCAAGTTGTCCGACACCTCTCCAATTGAATTAAGTCTTCTCTCAGTGTTTTTGTAGACGTCTTATACTGAAAGTTTCCCTCTATTTTCTGTGGCTCTAATAATTACAACCTCTTCTCACCCGACACCCAACCGATTAATTATCAAGAGTTTATGTACTTCCCGAAATTCGTCAACTACAACTGATTAATAGGAGACAGAGAGTCTCTCCTCTTGTTTTGCTGTCACCTAAGTAAAATTCCTCTCAGTGACACTACTTTATTTATACTTTTTTAAGTCGACGACCCTGACTAATTCAAAAGTTGTCTTGTCCCCTTGTCCGACACCTGGGAATAAAACACTTCTGAATTTTTTGTCCTTTAAAATAACCCCCCTATACACATAGTAAACTTACTACAACCTTACTGGGGTTGTAGACCTTACGACTCTGACGTCAATGAATAAGACTTCCCTAAATTAACCGCTGTGGGTTGGAGACCGTGAGTCAAGTGACGTTCCACGCTAAGTTCTGTTCAGGCACTCCTAAAACCTAAGACGAATGAGCTCGCAGGAGACGGAGAGGACACGGTATTGACGAGAATAATGACCTGTGTCCGTAACTTATCTCCCGAGGAAAGTCTCTGTGTCTGTCCTTCAAAGGGGACCCCTTCAGTACAGAAGACCGAACTGTCTACGGTTCAACTGCGGAAGGAGGAGAAAGTAATAATACTTATTAAGACGTTTCGGGAGGAGTAAAGTCATGACGCGGCCCTTACTCTTAAACGGAAAAGGTGACCAGTCTTCTACAGTTCTTAAAGAGCCGCAGGTGCCAGTATGAAGTCATAAGTCCGTCTTCTCCTTAAGGTTCCCAGGGTCTTTACCGTCACTTACAGACGAGATTGATTGGAACCAAGACCACACGAAATTTTTAAGCTTCGAATTGTCAGAATTTATAAGAGAAAGGAAAACGACTTTCGACGTTCAATAAAATTTTATATACCTTCCAACGGATCATTGATATCGAAGTGATCGACACATTCTCTCCACAAAAAAGAGAGAGAGAAAAACGATGTCTTCCCGACAGTCCCTTCTCAGAACCCTCTACTCCAAGTAGCTCTTTACTTACTTTTTATTCTATAGAAAACCCTCAAACCCGAGTGTATTTTGACTGCAATCGTCCTTGTACAGTTAAGCCAAACACAAACTCCGTTATTTATTCAAGTTCTTTTAGTAGAGTAAATAGAAACGAATACGACTTATCAAACTCATTGCACACACTATCGACTTAATACTTTTGCGACCTAAGGGGGAAAGAGAGACAGAGAGGGTAGAGAAGAGAGAGGAAGAGGAAACGTCACTCAATCAGACGAATCCGACGGCACTTCTCACGACGTCTGACCCGGCGAATTTGGTGCCTTTGATCGGAAGAGCACCAAAACCTCCGAGTCAAGTTCCACGGTCGTCCCAGCGACAGACCGCAACTCCTGAAAGGAAGAACGATCGTCTACCGACGGAGGACGACACAGGACTGTACCGGAAGGGAGACACGACCATCCCTCTCTCCCCAGAAACCACAGGGAAGGAGAAGAATATTTCTGCGGTCAGGTCGACCTAGTCCCGGGGTGGGAATGCTAGGGTAAATTCACACTAGTGGAGGAATTTCTGAGTCAAAGGTTTATATCAGTGCAACTCCCAACCCCGAATTGTATACTCAAACCCCTTCTGTCAAGTCAGGTATCTTTCATCACACCCATTAGAATCACAAGACACCTGAGTTGAAATCCGAAACTCTATACTTCTCAATTAATATTAACTGAGGACTTCACTTCATTTTCAACGAGTCAGCACAGACTGAGAAATACTGGGGCACCTGACATCGGGTGGTCCGAGGAGGCAGGTACGTCAAGAGGTCCGTCCTCATGACCTCACCCGACGTCAAGGGAAGAGGTCCCGTAGAAGGGTTGGGCCCCTAGCTTGGACCCAGAGGACTTAACGTCCGTCCAAGAAATGGTAGACTCGGTGGCCCGAAGTGGACTGGAGCATTGACTAAAATAAAGAGCAGACTTAAAACGAAGGAAATCGGATCACCCTTTGTTGGTGGCTAGTTCTACTAGTCCCACAAAAATGACTCAGTCAGGTCCGAACCTTGACTGAAGGACTTCTCGACTTACAACTCGAAACGTCTCAAGATGCCCCTAAGACCCTCGAGACACTCGAATATCATCATGAACCACGTATCAAACTCTACGTTTCTGACGAACAGAAAAACAAAGAAAGAAAGGAAGGAAGAAAAAAAAAAAAAAAATTTGTCGACAAACTGTACCTTTCTTCTTTTGACCCCCTTTTACGTTAAATTCAATTATCTTGGTAGTCACGACGACCCCAATCATGATGCTAGACCCTTTGTGTAATCATGACTATGTCCTCATTCGCGGAAAATTAAAGTACCGACGTCAGTGGTAGACGTCACTAAAACCTCGGGGGGTTTTTATTTCAGACTGTGACAAAGAAGACAAAGGGGTAGATAAAGGGTACTTTACTACCCTGGTCTACGTTACTAGAAGCAAAAGACTTACAACTCGAAATTCGGTTGAAAAAGTGAGAGGAGAAAGTGAAAGTAGTTCTCCGAAAAATCGAGGAGAAGTGAAAGACGGTATTCCCACCACAGTAGACGTATAGACTCCAATAACTATAAAGAGGGTCGTTAGAACTAAGGTCGAACACGAAGAAGCCCGGGTCGCAAAGAGTACTACATGAGACGTATATTCAATTTATTCGTCCACTGTTATATGTCGGAACTACATGAGGAAAAGGTTAAACCTTGGTCAGACAACAAGGTACAGGTCAAGATTGACAACGAAGGACTGGACGTATATCCAAAGAGTTCTCCGCCCAGTCCACCAGACCATAAGGGTAGAGAAAGTCTTAAAAGGTGTCAAATAACACTAGGTGTGTCAGTTTCCGAAACTGTATAACGTCGGTACTTTAATTTTCTGCGAATGAGGAACCTTTCTTCCAATACTGGTTGGATCTATCGTATAAGTTTTCGTCTCTGTAATGAAACGGTTGTTTCCAGGCAGATCAGTTCCGATACCAAAAAGGACATCAGTACATACCTACACTCTCAACCTGACACTTCTACCGACTCGTGACTTCTTAACTACGAAAACTTGACACACACCACAACCTCTTCTGAGAACTCTCAGGGAACCTGACGTTCTTCTAGGTTGGTCAGGTAAGACTTCCTCTAGTCGGGACCCTAAAGAAACCTTCCTTACTACGATTTCGACTTTGAGGTCATGAAACCGGTGGAGTACACTTCTCGACTGAGTAACCTTCTCTGAGACTACGACCTCTCCCCTAACCCCCGTCCTCCTCTTCTGCTACTGTCTCCTACTCTACCGACCTACCGTAGTGACTGAGCTACCTGCACTCAGACTCACTTGAGGCCCTCTAACACTACCTGTCCCTCCGGACTGCACGACACTCAGTACCCCAGCGTTTCTCAGCCTGTACTGACTCGTTGACGTGACTTGACTTCGATGGAACCGAGACTCACCCGAAAGTTATTTCCGACAACTCGTTCACTTTTTCTATCATCTACTGACTGACTCACTCACTTTACACACTAAGACTTGTTTATTCTCTCCTTGACTACGTATTTATCAAAACTTCTATGCTTTTCCTAATTCAACGACGTCGAGAATATATATCACTCAATATATATCTCAGTTACAAGTCTTCGTCTTTAATTAAACTCTTTGTAAAAAGCTTTTAGCATGGAAATTCTGCGAATTTGCTATGTCTTATAATGAAAGGATCAGGATAACATTGTTTACTAGTATTGAATCAATCACCGAATTTTCTTGCCTTTAATTAAAAGAATGTCAAGACCTCCAGTCTTCAGACTTAACTCGGAATTCCCCGGTTTTAGATCCACAGTCGCCTCGCAGGAGACCTCCGGAATCCTTTTCCCAGAGGAACGCAAAAGATCGAAGAGACCGTGAAGAACTGAGTACCGGGGAGGAAGTAGGAGTCTCTGGAAGAGAGGTCGGACAAAGACAACAGTGTAGACGAAAAAAAATTGAAACAGAGAACGAACAGAGAATATTCCTACATGAGTTAATGTGACACGGGTGGACCTATAAGGTCCCGTTAAAAGTCTATAGTTTTGGGAATCGGATTAGCTAAGACCTTTCACAGTTCCATCACAGACGTGTCCAGGACCCGCAACGTGTCACCTGTGGAAATCCCCCTGTAAAAAAAAACAGACAGTACCACATAGAACAACGATAACTGATAAGAACGAAACTCTAGAATATTACCTTCCGTAGGATAGTGACAGTGAAGTTTGCGTTTAAATCTCTCAAAACTCGAACACAAGAGAAAACGAACAAGGTAAAGTCTTTCATTTAAGTAAAGGGTTCGTCTGTTTAGTAAATAAGTGCAACGGGTATTTTTCTCCGTACCAAGTTGGTTCCTTTCGTACGGCTCTACCTGAGTCAGGGAGGACACCTCTGCCACCAGGGTCTTTGCACACGACCCGTAGGTCTCTGTCGTCTCGCGACCGTCAGTCGGTCGAAACAGTCCGCTACCACGTTCACAGACCTCACGCCAGATACGTCGGGGCACCACAACACCACTAGCCCATTGCGTCCTGTGCACAGATACGCGAGACACCACAACGCCACTAGGCCATTACGTCCCGTGCGCAGATACGTCGGGGCACCACAACGCCACTAGTCCATTACGTCCCGTGCGCAGATACGTCGGGGCACCACAACGCCACTAGTCCATTACGTCCCGTGCGCAGATACGTGAGACACCACAACGCCACTAGGCCATTACGTCCCGTGCGCAGATACGTCGGGGCACCACAACGCCACTAGATCATTACGTCCCGTGAGCAGATACGCGAGACACCACAACGCCACTAGCCCATTACGTCCCGTGCACAGACACGAGAGATACCACAACGCCACTAGCCCACTACACAATGGACTGTCTCCTACTAGGGACTGTGTCAGGTGAAGAAAGATCGAACTCAATAAAGACTGAGAACTTCATCTGCCCCCTCCGGCTTTCCTTTCCACACTTATTATCACTTTACCATTGAACGTCACACAGGACGTGGGAATCCGATTTTTATCGGAGAGTCTCAGGTCGAGCGTATACGAGTAAAGGGGATACACTAAGGAATTCACCCGTCTTCACACAGAGTACTATATTGGGACAATTTATCACCCTTCTCTTCGATATAAATTTATACACACACCTCTTAGGTAACAGTCGATGTCTATGCATAAATTAATGACATTCCCTCTTTTTTTGGGTCTGTAAATTTATACTGCACCCCCAACTAAAATAAGTTTATTAAGTCGAATTTCTCTTGACTCGTCACAACAAATTTCCTAACGGAGAATCCTCTGTCACACATATACGTATATATCGGGACGAACAAATTTATTTCTCCGAAAAACGTCATCTACCTTTCTGTCTGCTCTCCTCTTTTAGTAAATTTAAATTGGGAAACCTTTATGAGATCGAACCTTGGAAGATAACAAAAGAAACCCATACCATCTCATACGACAAAACCGACTCGACACAGAGGGGGAAGATTGTAGGACCCGATTCTTGAAATAACAACGTTTCCGAGTCTAGGGAGGGTCACTGTCTCTTCCCGGAGGTCGGGTCTACCAAACCGAGGTCTACACACGAGATACGAGTAGGTCCCAGATCCGAGCGTTATTTGTTACCTTTGTAATTGTGTCTATAGGTAAGCAAGTAAGTAAGTAAGTCGATGATTAATCCGGCAACGACACCAAGTCAGCGACAGAACAGACTGAGAACACTGGGGGACCGGACGTCGTGCGGTCCGAAGGGACAGGAAGTGGTTGAGGGCCTCCATCGAGTCTGAGTACAGGTAGCTCAGCTACTACGGTAGGTCGGTAGAGTAGGAGGCAGTAGGGGAAGAGGAGGACGGGAGTTTAGAAAGGATCGTAGTCCAGGAAAGGTTACTCAGTCGAGAAACGCAGTCCACCGACTTTATAACCTCGAAGTCCATGACGATCGAGACTAGTAAAAGATGCGTATCTTGGGAAGACTGTGGTTTACAAGTACTCCGAAAGGTTGTAGTTGGTTAAAGGTCGAGAGACCTGTGGTCGAGTCACAAGAGATTAAGTCAAATTAAGACTGTGAAACACACACACGCTTCAACGAAGTCAGCACAGACTGAGAAACACTGGGGTACCTGACGTCGGGTGGTCCGAGGAGACAGGTACCCTAAGAGGTTCGTTCTTATGACCTCACCCAACGGACGGGAGGAGGTCCCTTAAAAGGTCTGGGTCCCTAGCTTGGACGGAGAATGAAATACACGACTACCACCACTATAACTACTTTTACGGAGTGTCAATAATTTGGGAATGAAAAACGGGTCAGGGTACGACTGATGGCGTGTATGTAGTCGACGATCACAAGAATGACCGGGAGACACTATCCGCGAGACACTATCCGGGAGACACTATCCGGGAGACACTATCCGCGAGACACTATCCACGAGACACTATCCGGGAGACACTATCCACGAGACACTATCCGGGAGACACTATCCGCGAGACACTATCCGGGAGACACTATCCACGAGACACTATCCACGATGACATCAAAGCGAAAAAGTAAAGCATAAACATAGACAAATAAATTCACCGACGTGACCCAGAGGACCGTACGTCCTGGAAACCAACGTCGAACACCCTAGAGCAAGGGACTGGTCCCTCGCTTGGACTCGAGCGACGTAGATCTCGTCCTCAGAATCGGTGACCTGGTCGTCTCTTCACTCTTCCAATTTCAAATTACCTCAATTACTTGCACAGGTCCCAGCGGATCCTTCTTTAGCCGGGTAGACCCTGAGGTCACATCTACACTGACTGAAAGTGGCACACGACACAGAGTAAATTACAAAAAGTGACACGACATCACCAAACTAACTTGACGCCTAAAACAAAAAAAAATTAGTTCTCTAGCCTACAATACTTCTAATTTTCTCTACATTATATACAAATTACAAATCGTAGGTAGGGTATATTTTACGATGTATTTATAATCCGTAAATTTATTATAATCTAGATAAAGAAAATGGATATTCGATAAATTATATTAGAAATAAGGAAGGCAAAGATAATAACGGAAATTGTAAAGTATGGTAGGACTTTACTAATTTAATAAATAAGAGATAGAGACATCTCTAGGTCTTCAATGCTCGCGGGTATATTAACTTCTACTCTCTTACTGTTCTGGAGTTTACAGGTGTCTTTCAGTCTTTCCGAACTAAATCCAGGCTCAAAGTTCAAACTTATACTACATGAGTCAAAAAGTTTATTGATCGAATACAAAATCGTTTATGGCAATCTAGACCTTGTGGTAGGAGAACACTAAATCATTCCTCTTTACCCAACGAATTTGTACTACGAAACGAGGAAGTAAAGTTTCACTTACTACGTAAGTCCTCGCCATAAACACTCAGACAGAGATATGACACTCTATTGGTTAAACAGACTGAAAATAGAACCTTAATTATCAACAAAACCGAAGTTCTTTTACACTACGTAATCTGTGACTTCTAATAGACACGTTTAGAAGGAACATCGGAAAATCATTGTGAGGCAAAGTCTGAGAGTCCTCTCTTAGGACAACAACGTCGTAAAACCAAAAACTTTGAGTGCACACGAGAGGTACGACACCTCGTCCATTCACGGACCCCTTCGAGGAGCTGGCCGTCGGAAACGGTCGAGAGTCTGAGCTCAACGAGCACAAAACCCCAGGAGGAGGAGGTCGACTACCCCGGTTCCGCAGAGTCACCTCGAGGATTAAGTCGGGGTAGGAGGGTCAACGAATACGCGAGTGGGAAGCCAACAGGGACTGAGGAGAAAGAGAGGGTAAAACAAACCGTCGGGGAATCGTTTAAGATAACGGAGATCCAAGTTTTATGTAGTTCCTAAATCAAGAAGCATTTTGAGTTGTAAGTCTTTTGAATTTGACACCGTAGGACAGCGCAGCGAATTACCTTTTATCCACCCCTTTTTCACCTTTGTCCCTGTCTAAAATATAAGAACCCGAGACCTTAGTGACACCTACCACTGACGTCGGTACTTTAATTGTCTGTGAACGAGGAACCTTCCTTTCGGCACTGTTGGGATCTGTCGTATAAGTTTTCGTCTCTGCAATGAAGCGACTGTTTCCAGGTATCTCAATTTCGAAACAAAAAAGGTCATCAGTGCATGTGTGCACTCTCAACCTGGTGTTTCTTCGGACTCTCGACTTCTTAACTACGAAAGCTTGACACCACGGTCTCTTCTGAGAATTCTCAGGGAAGTTAGGATTTCCTTTAGTCAGGACTTATAAGTAACCTTCCTGACTACGACTTCGACTGAGAGATCATGAAACCGGTGGACTATACTCCTTGACTGAGTGACCTTTTCTGGGACTCCAGTCCTCCTCTTCCCCCACTATCTCCTACTCTACCTACTGTAGTAACTGGGTTACTTGTACTCGAACTCGTTCGAGACCCTCTACCACTTCCTGTGCCTTCGGACTACACGACGTCAGGTACCCCAGTCAACGTTTCTCAGTCTGTGCTGACTCACTGACTTGTTCTTGTGACGACACCCGCAAACGTGAGTGGTAGATGCACCCCACAAAGGAACCCTACGGTGGCACGAGGGAGCGTAGACGACCGGGAGGACAGTCTCCCTGGAAGATACTCGTCGGAGACTGCCTGGGACACAGAAGAGGGCAACTGGGTCGAGAAGCGAAAGACCGGAGTGCAACGAACACTCGTCGCCACCACGAGCAAAGACGCTACGTCGGAGACTGTGGTTCACACAGGTCTTTGAGCCGAGTCAAGACGGTGACGGAGGACCTCAATCGTGTCTGAGGTCTCCACTTTTGGAACGAGGGTCCTCTGCAGGGACGACCTCGACGGTTGGCGTCGCCCCCACGGGTCCGAGGGGTGGGAAGACGCCCCGGCTGACATTGACACGACAAGAGAGTCGAAAGAAAAGTCCAAGTCATTAAACGGACTTGTTGAGAGTCTTGAGTCCTCTTGTGACGTGAACGTAAAAGGACTACTAATATTTCCTAAGTTGAGGTCTTGTCGGGCTACCTTCTCTACGGCCCCCGTCCCTAACCCTCCCCCGACACACCCTGAAGACAGGGGAGAGATCTGGACGGTGGGACGGTCGTGGAACTACCAGAGAGCTAGGAAGTCAGGAACTTGGGACGGGAAACCCTCAAAGATACCTCCTCAGTAATACATCCGCACTAACTGGTTAAGTAACCGGTAGTCACAAACCTGAGGCAGAGGTCGGGGCACGGGGAGGGGTCTCCACTCCCGACCCACACCGACGAAGGAAACCGAGTAACTCTCCGTGGAGTAATCGTATGTAAATCCTACTTTCCTCAATCAACACTCGTTATTTTCTGCGAAGATTCAGGGACAGAAAGGGAAGTGAGTCCTTTAAGGTCTCCAAAATCCTCGACACGGTCCTTGCCCTCTGTTTTCGCTTTATGTGCAAAGAATAATTTGGTGTGGATGGTCGGACGAAGTATGAGACGAATCTACAACTAACGGGTGGCCGTGGTCGATCGGAGCACACGAAATCTTGGCACCACGACCTCTTCTGAGAACTCTCAGGGAACCTGACTTTCTTCTAGGTAGGTCAACTAGGATTTCCTTTAGTCAGGCTTATATGTAACCTTCCTGACTACGACTTCGACTTCGAGGTTATGAAACCGGTGGACTACGCTCCTCGACTGAGTAACCTTGTCTCGGACTACGACCCTTTCTAAGTTCCACCCTCCTCTTCCCCTGTTGTCTCCTACTCTACCGACCTACCGTAGGGGCTGAGTTACCTGTACTCAAACTCGTTCGAGGTCCTCTGCCACTTCCCGTCTCCTCGGACCGCTCGACGTCGGGTACCCCAACGCTTCTCAACCAGTGCTGACAACAGTGACTCGTCGTCGTCGTCGTCGTCGTCGTCGTCGTCGTCGTCGTCGCACACTGAAAGCAGTCAAGACAATGGTAAGACAAGTCGTGGGCCTTGCCACGGACCACGTGGTATCTACTAGTTATAAATAACTTACTCAACGAATTAACTAAATTTAGTCTATAAACTAATTGTCTCACTACCTCCGTTTCTACTCAAATATGTAGAAAGTACTCTGAGTCTTGGGTTCTTTGTCCCTCTCCCTTCTTTCACTGAAAGACTTCTCGGCAGACCAAACTTAGACTCAGGAAGGACCATGACATAAAGAAAGAGAGGGAACCTTTCAAGAACTCGAAGAGGACAGAAGACTTTTATTTGGGGGGATAATGTTTCGTTCCAAGTTTACCCAAAAGACAAACAACTTTCGGTCTCATAGAGCCGAGTACGTTGATAAACATTTTCTCGTTCTCGTCACCCGGACCGTGTACTATTCACGAGGTACTTATAAAAGACTTCGTACTTACTAAAGGACTTCTGTTCTCCGAACATAAAGGATAACCGATCTCCCTCTCGCACGGGCGTCAACGAACGATCGACTACACTCCGTCTTGACCCTTTGAACAAATCTGTGAGACTTTCCTCTGTCACCCGTGCCGGAGAAACTTCCGTAAAGTGAAGTGCGCGGTCATGTCTACAATGTCCTAATTAATTTGTGCACAGAGATTCCAGTCGCAGTCCCCGGTCTGAACAAGGCCGACGTCTTGACTTCGAGACTCTAAGTCTGGACACTTGACCGCGACCACGACCTGAGGACCGACACTTCGTGCGAATCGGTGCCGGGTGGGGAGAAGAGAGAGAAAGTGGGTGGAGGGGCGTGGAAGACTCAGATTGGGTCGACCTCAGGGGAAGGTAAACCTCCACACCGCCCGACTCCTCCTTCCTCGACACGACCCTCTCCCCTCCTTCCGGGGGCCTCCCTTCAGACCCCAACTTCTCCCCCGCCGTGACTACGAGGTCGGTCTTCCACACTCCGACTTCTACGGCGAGCCGACGTCAATTCTACGTCGAACCTCAAGACACTGAAGTAGGGAAACAGGAGTGCCAAGTTAGGCCGAGAGAACGACTGCACCCGCTACTATATGACCCAGGAGACTCCATGTCACTTCTAATTGTCCTGAACGGGACCCCTTGGGGTCGTCGAGGGTCTTTGGGGTCAGAGACGGGAGACCAGTGTAGTAGAGTGACTCACTAGACTAAAGTCACTATAGACAATGCCATTGAGTCCACTGACTCAATGGGTGTACGGTCACGTTCCGGACACCCAAGGTAGGGCCCCAGTCCTCCTAGGGGACCTCCTCCTGTACCGGTGGGTGAGGTCACGAGAACGCACTCTTGGGGTACCTATCGCCTCCGACCGCCCGAAGTCAGGCGCCCCAGTGTGTTCTCAGCCTGCGCTGAACCGTTGACTTGTCGTCGTCAATGCCCGTGGTCGCGCCTGTGCCTAGCGACAACCGGCAGGGCTGGATGGCAGGGGGACGTCGGCACGACCAACAGAAAAGAGGTAAAGAGTCGTGTCCCCTTTGACTCTGCACCCCCTCTATCCCTTAAGTAAACGGACTCTAGTGTGGCACCTTCTCCCCGTCCAAAGGTCGCCACTGAGGATTTCGCTTAAAAGTGCTGTGAACAGTAAAGAGCCGTAGACCTAGGAAGGAGAGAGAATAGAAGACACTATTGACTAAAAGTAATTCTATCAATCGTCGGAGCTCGACCACCGACTCTAAATAGATATAGTCTAACTTCTGGTCTGGAAGTCTTCTCTACTTTTCCTGACCCGAAAACACCGAGACGTCGAGAATTAAACACCGACGGAACAACGTCAGTCAGAAGTCGGTCTCCTGTCGGGAGCCCTCCTCCTGCACTTGCCTCCCACCAGGGACCACCCACTACCAGCGACCCCCTTCTCGTTGCCAGAACGAGACGAGTGAACAAGTCAGTGCACCCACCACAACCAGACTTGTGGGTCCAATAAGTATCGCCCAGGCTAGGACGGACAGGGAAGGGACTTTCTTTCGTAAAAGGGGCTCCCACCCTCCGACCGAGTCGTCCTCTTCCACCTTGGACGAGAGGGCCAACCAGTCTCCGGAAGACACTCAGTAAGACGAGTGACACCATGTCCCTGGCCGCCCTGACCCCCGAAGAGTCCCCCGTGCCACCACCTCCTAGGCCCTCTGAGTCCTCTGCACCCAGGGGGGGGGGGGCCCCAGTCCTTCTGGGGGACCTCTTCCTGTACCGGTGGGTGAGGTCACAAGAACGGACCTCTTAAGGCACGTGTCTCCTCGGCCCACCCGACGTCAGGTACCCCAGTGTTTCTCAGTCTGTGCTGAGTCTCTGATTTGACATTGTTACCTTTCTACTATTAAATCCGTCCGGAAAGTAGAAATGACTTTAATATCTCCCCACGCCATCTTCAACATGACCAGAAGACTGCGGAGGGCAAACCACCAAGCTAGACAAAAACTTCCAAACGGACGTCTATAGCCGGTTTGTGTTTCCTGGTTTGTCGAAAATCGAAAGTCACACGCGTGCTCACACGCCAAAAAGAGGGACGGTCGCTGCCGTCGTACCACAGGAAAGTCGAGACTGGTGAAAGGGAGGCATTCAAGACGGAAAATTTAACCCGACGAAGAGGGTCAGGTCCGAGTGCGAAGAGACTAGAGACCGGGTCCTCGGACACAGTTTTGTTTGGGGTTTAAGAAAAAAAATTGGCAAAGGGTGTAAGGAGAGAAAAATCGACACTACTCCAGTCTAAAGTCTTAGCGGTTGGACTGTCAAAAGAGGAAGAGGGTAACTAAGCAAGCCTATTTCTGTCTGCCAAATTTCTCGTGAAGAGTAAAACTCACCACAGGAAAGGCACGTAACGCTTGCCGCTCTGGGCTTCGACCCTGTGGTCGGCAGACCGCGGTCCCAAGGACCTCAAGACTCACCACTTATAAGTCCTTTCTCTACTTAAACAAGGAAAACTAGGTCTCGACCAACGGTCCCACCCACCCCACCCCCACCCCCCCGCCGGCTTCCGACCTTTCCCTTCCTTTTGCATCTCTGGCTGATGAGCCCATAATCCTTACAATCTTTATTACTAAAAGAGACCTTCTAGCCTTGAAGGAACGACGTCTGAACACCAAACTAATATTTAGTTCACTCTTAGACCGTGTTTCATGTGAACCAATTTGTGCTTGTGAGTGTTGACCTTCGTGTTTTTTTTCTACAGGTTAACGACCTACGAAGGGCTCGGTGCGTTAATTTAGTGTTGACACGAAAAGTCTTTATGGACCTCGTTCAGGTAGAAGGTTATTATCTTAGAAAAGGCCGTGTTCCGACACAGACGTGAGGGTCTTTTTTGACACCCCGACGGACAATAGTCTTTCGTCGGAAAAAAGGGAAAACGAAAGTCTTGTGGTCACACTTTCCACTCACGTTAAAGAATGAGTCTCCACCTTTACAAAATTTTTAGTTAATGAATTGGCGTTTGTCCATGACAGAGACTTTATTACTCTAAAACAAATAGTCTCTGTCACAGACAATTCCACGTAAAACGGACCAGAACAGAGAATGCCTCTTCACCAAGTTTTATCAACGCCAAAGACACATGAAGACTATTCCTACGACTTTATTAACGTGAAAGTCGTCTTTCTCGTTAGAACTTTTAAGGGGACCAATTAAAAAGAGAGTTTTTACCTTTCGACCTCGTTGAACGGACTTTGTACCTAAACCAGAGACTTACTATGGACTCTACACAAAATGGATTTGTTAACGTCGAGATTCAGGTCACCCTCTTAAACCCGAGACACCAAGTCTTAGACGGAAGAGAGGCTCTTAACCGAAATTTTCACAAAATAAAATAAAACAACTAGATGGTCGTTATACCCTCTGCACCTAAACTAGGGACTCAACCCTGCTAGGGGACGTCTACCTTTGCCGTCGGGTGAGGTCATGAGAACGGACCCTTTAGGCTACCTGTCTCCTCTGTCCGGCCGATGTCAGACACCCCAGTGTCTCAGTCTGTACTGAACCACTGACCGTGTAAGAAGTTGTTAATTACCGACAACACCCCAAACTTATTACTTCTAGGTAGAATTCGCACGTAAGGATACGAGTCCGAAAATACTTCGCAGAAATTTGAACGTCAGGGGACCAACGAGGGCTCTGCTTGTGGGACTCGGGGGCAGGAGAATGTCCTGACACACAGCAGTACTGTAGGTGCCACCCTTAGTCTAGGTCCCCGTCCGGAGAGTGCAACGACAATAATCTACCATGCGCGAGGTCACGAACGACACCCCCTACGATTGGGGGTTTCCGGAAAACAATCAAAGGGTCTTAAATTCGACCCTTCGTCTCAACGAACAGAGTCTCGTTTTATTTTGCCTTACGGAACCCTTCCGTCGCGACTCATCTTTATCTAAAAAAAGAAAAGTCTTTGTCGTAAACTTTTTTTCTTAAATTGTTGCACCAATTACCACCATCTCCCTGTTGAACTTTGAAATTGTCACCTTTCGATGCGTAAGTAAGTTTTCTTCCTCAATCCCGACACGCATAACGTCACCTCTCTACGGAAACTGAACAAAACGTCACTTTTGATTTCCTCATTCAATGCCTTATATTATGAACCATACTAGGAGGAATAATTTCGTGCGTGCGTACGAGTCATCGAAGTCAGCACAGGTTGAGAAACGTTGCGATACCTGACATCAGACGGTCCGAGGAGGTAGGTCGTTCTTATGACTCACCCAACGGTACGGGAGGAGGTCCCCTAGAAGGACTAGGTCCCTAACTTGGGTGCAGAGGACACAGAAGACGGAGCCTAAGAAATGGTGGTTCGGTAGTCCCTTCGGGGAATAATTTTGTATATGTATATATTTATCTTCCCATCCGACTACGATGAAAAACTTAATCTAAACAGACGAATATGGACTTTTGAGTATTAGTATCATTGAATGATTCATCTTTAAATCAAAAGAAGGTATCTTTTATTAAGTTTCAAGCATATTATCAAGGTTCCAGTAGTCCTTTCGTCCAAAGTAGACACAGACGAGACAGTAGGAGGATCCCTGAAGGTTGGTTTTCCAATGGAGTACCGGGTTTTACCGACGACCTCGAGGTACGTAGTATGTATGGAGAATGTGTCTTCATCCTTCCCGGTCTTTACGTTTTGTTAAAATTGTCTTGTGTTTTGAAGAACATATAGAAACCAGTCATAAAATCGGTTGACCGAAATGAATCTTCGGATTTTTTATATCAGGGAGTCCACCTTGTAACGGACCCGAAAACAACGACAAATTATTTTTCTCTTACCATTAACCCACCAGTGAACGATCTTACCGGTTTACCGTCGGTGGACGAGAAGGTATAGTAGGTAACGGAATTTACGTGTAAAATTTAAATTTGTCATTTTTTTTAATTCCCTACGTATAAAAATTCACCCGAGGGGCCACCGAGTCACATTTCTAAGACGGACGTTACATTCTCTACAGCCAAGTTAGGGACCTAACCCTTCTAGAGGACCTCTTCCTTTGTCGTTGGGTAAGATCATAAGAACGGACCCCTTAGGGTACCTGTCTTCTCGGACCTTCCGATGTCAGGTGTCCCAACGTTTCTCAGTCTGGACTGAATCGTTGATTTGCCGTTGTCGTCTATGACATTTGTCTCCCGCTATTTTTACATTCCGTTACGTACCGCCGGCCCTCGGGTGCCAGTCGTCGTGCTCTCTTTACTGCCAAGAGACCGAACATCCTGGGCAGAAGGTCTCAGTCCCGTAGAGCCGTACAGCTTGTCTAGCAGAGCAGTACTGGGTCACGACCTGAGGATAGTCACAGTCTCCTTTTGCACGAATCCAAAGTCGAGTCAAATCTAAGGTAGTAAAAAATTTAGACATGGTTCAGTAAACGTTTCCATTTTAAGATTACTTTTCATGATTGAGTATCGACGGTGAGTCGAAGGATTTTTGACGAGCTCGTAAACCTACAAGTTCCGACCTCGGTCTCAATGTGTGAACTGGAAACTCGTTGTGTTCAAACTTGGCGCGTCCAGGCGCAGGTGCGCCGACGAAAAATGCCATTTATGTGTGATAGCATGATGTGCTCGGTGTCGACGACCTGGGTGTCTACGCCTTGGGTCCACACGTCCCGAACAACATCTTAATGTGAGGCCAAAAACTGACCGTCCTCCCAACTAAGGAGATTGGGGTCTCAACAAGTTCCAAGTTGACATTATTTTTGTGATTGTCTCTAATTTACGAAGTCACTCCCTTCTAGCAGATTACCTGTTCTCACACCCAAGAACTTAGTCTTAACGAGAAATGAAGACGAAGTTTATAGAATTTGGAGTTAAAGAGTGGAGACTTTACCATTATTATTCTCAAAGAGAAATATAGTACCCCGTCAGTATTCTTAAATTCTTCTACTCGGACTACTCCACTGAGTCAAGTCAAGTCAGCGAGTCAGTACAGGCTGAGAAACACTGGGGTACTTAGCGTCGTGCGGTCCGGAGGGACAGGTAGTGGTAGAGGGCCTCAAGTGAGTCTGAGTGCAGGTAGCAGCCACTACGGTAGGTCGGTAGAGTAGAAGACAGCAGGGGAGAAGGAGGAAGGGGGTTAAGGAGGGTCGTAGTCTCAGAAAAGGTTACTCAGTTGAGAAGGGTACTCCACCGGTTTCATGACCTCAAAGTCGCAATCGTAGTAAGGAAGGTTTCTTGTGGGTCCTGACTAGAGGAAATCCTACCTGACCAACCTAGAGGAACGTCAGGTTCCCTGAGAGTCAGTCCACTGACTAGTCCACTGACCGGTAATGATTTACGAGTTCCAGTTTCACTAGTGCAAAAACAACGACCGTCCGACACAGTCCGCATGATATCAATAAAACTTAAAATGGGGGTTCAAGGTGTTCAGATATTTCCACATGAATAAAAAAATTTATTGTCGAAATACCATGTCAAGTGTATGGTATTTTAAGTTCGAATACTTTCACATGTCAAGGTACTAAAAACCGTGGACGTGTTCCGACACATTAGTAGTGGTGTTAGGTTCAAATCTTGTAAAAGTAGTGAGGTATTTATTTAGAGGATGGGTGACCGTCAGTGAGGGTCAACAGGGAAGGTGAGGCGGAGACCTTTGGTCATTAGATGAAAGACAAAGATACCTAGACGGAGAAAACCTGTAAAGTACGTTTACTTTAATTACGTTATACACTAGAAAACACAGACCGAAGAAAGTGAATCATTTTACAAAAGTTCGAAGTAGGTACAACACTGTCCATAGTCTTGAAGAAAGAAAAAGAACCAACTTATTATAAGACAACATATCTATATGGTGTAAAAAAAAAAGAGAAGTCAACTACCCGTAAACTACCAAAGACGGAAAACTGACAACACTTATCACAACGAACTTGTAAATACACGGTCACAGGCACACCTGTATGCACAAGTAAAGGAGATCCATAAGTGAACCGAAAAAGTGAAAACCTCTTCTGTCAGTAAAACCACCTACATGTCAACAGAGTCAGAATAATTGTTGACTGTAAGTACAAAAAGAGAGTCAAGTCAAGTCAAGTCAGCGAGTCAGAACAGGTTGAGAAAGGTTTCGTGTGGGTCCCGACTAGAGGAAGTCTTACCTGACCAACCTAGAGGAACGTCAGGTTTAGAGGAAGTCTTACCTGACCAACCTAGAGGAACGTCAGGTTCCCTGGGATGGTTGAGGGATAAGATCCGTAAAGTTTAGAAACCGAACGAAAATGTTTATCCCGGTATCACTCATGAGAATGTGTCGGTAATAAAGTGTGTACATTCGCACATTCCCATTTCATTTAGAAACGTTCACCTTAACGACTCAGTTTCCTACACATGTCAAACCCCTTTCTGGAACGTTTTAACGGGAGACACCTCTCACAGGTTTAACATGAGGGTAGACAATATTTCTGGGACCCCTTTGTAAATAGAGACCTGGCTCACATTTCTTAACAAGACTGAAATGAGTCGTTAACAAAACAAAAACAGAATGTCTCTTGCACTGAGTATTAAGTAGTCCACAGATTAAATGATGAACGGATCTCGGTTGAAACACCAGGTCGTGATAGTGATACACTTTAATATAATACCCAAAAATACAATCACAAAAATAAAAACGAGTAGAACATCCTAACTTTTTCGTAATGTAACTTAGAATTTTAAGAATAAACCTACTCAGAACTTGGTCGCAACTAAGATTAACATCCTAGAGTCTCGAGGTTTTCTGACTTTGACATTATCTTGGACCGAATACTCCGTCCCTTCGACAATCTAAAACCTACTCAGACTCACTTTAGAAAATATCAATCCTGTGGATTCCTTTTCAACTATATCCCCTCTCTGTAGTGGTCGAAACGGAGTAAAGTATTGATTAGCCTTACTCTTACGACAAGAGCCCAGAACATTACAAGTCGTCGAAAGATCCGTCGAAGGACAACCGGAACCCATGTTCACCCTACTTTCAACTTGAAGAACGGTGGTGTACAATGATAACCTCTACTTCAGAACCCCTTCGACCAAAGGTCAATTAAAGATCACCTTTTCGAGGGGAAAGGAGTACAGGATACATTTTCGTTTTCGTAAAGGTCATTCCGAATCTTCTCTGTTCAAGTATCCTTTCGTCTTATACCTACGACAGCCGAGAAGACAGAACGAATAAGAAATTAAATGAAATAACTTCATATCAACCAAATATTATAACACGATCAAAGTCTACAAGTCGTATCGTTAAACTCAAAAGTTGTCTAATATAAGGTAGTACGACGACGACTCAGTACAGGCTGAAGTCAGGACAGCCTGAGAAAGACTGAGACACCTGGTACCGGGGGTCCGAGGACACAGGTACCCTAAGAGGTCCGTTCTTATGACCTCACCCAATGGTACGGGAGGAGGTCCCCTAGAAGGGGTGGGTCCCCAGCTTGGGCGTAGAGATTCAGAGGACGTGACCGTCCGCCCAAGAAGTGGTGATCGCGGTCGACCCTTCCAGATATAGGGTAATATCCAATAATACTCTATTACCCATATTAAGTTAAGATAAAAAAGAACTTCAATCTGTATCTAAGTAAAGAAATAAAGTAAATCCTTGATAAAACTACACACAAGTGATGCTAGGTTATGAATCTCGTCGTTCGTGACGGGAGAGTCTTGAATGTCAGATCTTTTTTTCTCTTTTAATGTGTCAATGGTACCTCATATCAAACAAATACTACCACCTTCCAGTTTTACGAGACCCACACAACGTATTCTCCCCGGAGACCGCTAACAAATAGCTCAAGGACGTTATGTCGGTCGTGACAATCTCGACTTCTACTTCGTTACTTCGTATATCTGTTTCGGGGATGAGTCTCACGGACAGTAACTAATCTCCAAATAATACACGGTTGGTAACAAGGTTCCACGAAATTTACGTCCTTGAGGCACCTAGGAGACCCTACTCAGGACACTGTTAACAATAGGGTACTTCTTTGTCGCCCAAATTGTCGAACGGGTTTCAGTGTGTTGTACGTGTAAGACGCTAGTTGGAAACTCGGATCCATCCGACCGAAAATAGAAGCACACGAAATAACGCTGAACCGACGTGACAGAGTCCACGCCACGCCCCCACGGGGAGCCCCGCAGACGGAGAAGGGGCGTCCCACACCCGAGCCCTCACGCCCGAGTCTTCAACGTCACGGGTCCGAATCAGCGGGGTGTCGTACAGCCTAGGATCAAGGGTCTGGTCCTTAACTTGGGTGCACGGACCGTAACGTTCCACCTAATCATTCGTGACATGGCGGTCCCTTCAGAGGACTCCGACACGGGGGCTGGAGACACCGTATACGAAGAAACGTACCAGACATACATATAACCAAACTATGACCCCTACTGCCCTTCACTGCTAAAAGACCTCCTCAATTGCACTGTACACCTTCGATTCCTGCCTACAACCTCCCGCACTTTACCCTCCCAACTGTGTGTGTCTCCGGAAGGGGACTCCACGGCCGTCCTTCCACCCCTACCAAGACCGTTTCTTTCCTCGGGCCTTCACCTCTTCTGACGCCCGAGACACAGGTCGGACCCACGGTCCTTGCGCAGAGGCCGTCTGAACTCCGAAGCACAAGCCCCTGACGGTGGCAAGTGCCGGAAACGCGCAGAGAAAAGGAGGACTAACTCGAAGTGGCACGGCGAGAAAGCGTACAAAAGGGATAGAACTAGCCGTCACTGAAAGGATCGTTCCGAGTACAAACTCGTCCCACGGTCCTCCGAGCCTCGGGACGTCAGACTCGCCGTTGAGGAGACCGAGATAGGTCGGGAGGACCGGGTCGTGATTAATGACGGCGGACTGAAGTCTTTAGGAAACTTCAGACTTTGTGCAGCAGGACCCTGACGCCCGTACAGAGTCGGACAGTCCTAGACACAGATGGACTGGGATTGTATAGTACAATTGTCATTACAAACCCGTAGAACTGCAAGTCAAAAGTTGCACTGTTGTGAACCAAAGTCTCGTGAATATTAAGTAGTTTGTCTGAATTGAGACCAGTTACTCAGGAAGATCTAGACCCTACTTCCGAAATTAGAACTCTCCCGACAACGGAAGAAAAAGAGTGGAAGTTGTGATGCCTGTAAAATCCCGGCCTACTGAGGAAAGTCACCCCGGCCGGGACCGTGACATCCGGAACGTAGAGACCGGAGATGGGGGTCCGTGACGAGTCGTAGAAGGCTCGACACGGTTCATCTAAACAAAGGTCTGCGGCAGTGGACAGGGGACCCCCACGTGAACGACCTCGACTCGTGGTGACTGGTGTGTCGAGATTACCAGTGGATGTCCGGAGACAGTAAGTCTGCATCCAACCGAAAAATTTGACGTACCATGTCTCGTTTTCCGGTAAAGTACTGTAAAATTACTAGACTATGAATCTGTGAAAAGGGATTGTCAGACATTAATTTAGTTATCCTTGTCCCGCGGGAATCACCGAGTCACCATTTCTTAGGCGGACGATCACGTCCTCTGGACCGTAGTCTGGGCCTGGACGAAGCACGGAACTTCGTTCCTTCGAGAAACGGTGTCGTTGACTCGGACACGGGACCCCGGGGCCCTCGGGGTCGCTGACTCCGGACACGGGACCCCGGGTCCTCGGGGTCGCTGACTCCGGACACGGGACCCCGGGCCCTCGGGGTCGCTGACTCCGGACGTGCAGCTTCCCGGGCCCTCGGTGCGATCTCTTCGGACGTGCAGGATCGCTCGTCGGGAGCGAGCGCGTCGGCCTCTCTTTGGGCCGTGTCGGTTCTCGTCTAATTAATTGATTGATTTTTTTGAGGGCTTCGTTCGTTCGTTGGTTGGGTAGAAGACCACGCCAGTTATAGGGTAAAGAAGTGTTGTCCTTATTAGAGACTTTTAAACGGAGAAACAACATTTCATCGGGACTGCGCGACTTTGTCAAAGGAGACAAAGGGGGGGAACCTAAGGACCGACTCTGCAAAAATGCGCTGAGAAGGAGTCCGAAGACGGGGAAAGACCGTTGTAGACAAGGTCCACACACACAAAATTCTCACGAAAGACCTGGTACCCCAAGGAAGAGGAGGAAGGAACCTCCCCCTGCAAAACGAAAAGACGTGACTCGGGAGAGGACCTTGCCGACAAAGACACGACACAGGGAAGCACCCCCGCAAACCTCTCGGTCGGCACGACTTTACAAAGGAAGACTTTAGTACTGTCACCGAGTTGAAGTCTTCATCGTAAAGATTACTTTTGAGGGATTAACCCTTAATTAATTAAAAAAAAAAAAAAAACAGTACCGTTTACAGAGAGGTCGAACCAATCTCGGACAAAGATTTATGTCCTTTTATAAACGAAATCAGAGATCCCTTAGTATCAGTAGAACTCCCAGACACCAAAATCTTGTTTTTGGGTAACTATAAATTTTCGTCACTACACGGGTCACCGGGGGTCTTGGAACGACGTCCACATCTACTACCGTAAAACGTCCGACGTGAAAAATTTCTGTTTACACTAAAATATTAACAAAGAAAAGGTTCGTACAGACAGTCATATTAAACTTACACACGAGATGTATAAAACTCAAAAAAAAAAAAATTATGACAGAACGTATTTCTACAATTCCGAAAAGAATCTTTACAGTCCAGGTAAGACTCCATGAAACTATAGATTCCCGTAACAAATACTTTAACACCTTCCGAGTACTCGCGGCTCATACCTAAAAGGATAAAAAAATTTAAAGGAGTAAGTAAATACGTGAGTTAATAAATTTTTCTTACTCTCTGACATGAAAGAATCCGGGACTCTTAAGTTTCATTCTGTTTTATACTAAAAAAAAAAACGAAAAATCCCTCCTTCCATTTTGTATTCGTATGTCTGTTTAGTCACTCGTTCTACTAAAGTTTGGGACTTCAACGTTCCTTCCCCTCCTCTCACGAAAGCTAAAGCATCCACCCTGCACAAAGACTCCTCCACTGTAGTACCACCCAGCACTCATATAAGTCCCGGAGGCAATGAAGGCCCTGGAAATGGAACTTTAGACTGACAGAGGTAGACGGGACTGAGACCCGAACACTCTACTTGCTAGTCGTTTGAACGGTGTTCGTCTCCGAACATTTTCACAAAATGCACCTCCGATATTTCTATAAATGAACGAAGAAGACCTTATTCACTTATCTGTATGAAAGGGAATAAAGGAAACGATTCACGTTGATATTTGAGACCTGAAATAAATATTTAGTTTGATTCTTCTGAGACTTTCCACCTCTCTCCCGTCTAACCGATCTCTGGAGTCGAAAACTTTTTGGAGCACCGACACAGGTCCCATACACCCCAGAATCGTGGGGTCGGTCCCTGACTGGGTGCGGGGGTCGTCACCTTCGTGTCCCAGAGTTGGTGACCTGGTGGCCCCGTTAGGGGTCTCCAGAGTCGAAAGCTCCCGGTTGTGTCGCCAGTAAAGGCGTCCAAAAACAAAACAGCATCTAAGCTTTCGACAGCGACCTCTTCGGTCGTGTAGTCTTTACGGTCACCCATGTCTCCCTTGGAGGGGAAGGGCGGCGGGGGGGTTTTAAAAGGGTAGGTTCCTACTGGACCTTTACCGAGTCGACTCGTTGTGTCTTTTGAAAATCTTTTATAGAGAAGACTATAGTCGGTTTTTAGTGTCTTATCTGACCCGGGGGTGGGTGGAGGTATGGTCGTTTCCGACTCATTCCTCAGATCTGAAGGTAGGAATACTCGAAGACACTTTGTAAAGGAAGACGGAAGAATCCACCTCGTGGACCCGTAACACTTGATTGACTGTGTTTCGCATGTTTAAAATAAATATAGAAGTATAGCGACCCCTGATTTGTCTCTTTCTTCACTTTTAGGTTCCTTCGTCCGAACCCTAGAATAAAATCAATGAGGTGAAGGATTTGCAGGAAATAAACAGGGTTGAGTCTAAACACAAGACGGACAAAAGGTCCGACACGGGTCTAAGTGTCGAAGAAAGACAGGAAAGACAGGTAAAATACAGTGGGAGAGAGTTTGATAGTTTTGTTCTTTCTTTCTTCGATCTTCCTTTGGGCTTATGAGACGATGTTTTCTCAAACCGGTAATTTTTTTATAAACAAATAAAAAAGTAATAAACTGACGCAACCCAGAATCGACACCACGTGACGCAGAACTACCGCCGCGCGTCCCAGCAAGGCCTCCGTGTGCCTGGGAGATCGACGTCGTCCTTCCGAGATCGACGACACCCGACGGAACCAACGAGACGCCGTGCACCCTGGAATCAAGGGACTGGTCTCTAACTTGGGCACAGGGGGCGGAACGTTCCTCCTAAGAGTTGGTGACTTGGGGTCCTTTCGAGGACCGGTGCAGAATGCAACGGCACTGAGGACTATTATGGACCCGCGACCCCGAAACTCGTCCCGACGAATCTCGTAAGGCAGATGTGACCTACATTGAAGTCCAAACCTTAGAATATGTGGCAAAATTGTCGCTCGATACTCAATACCTCTTCACTGATCTCTCTCCCTTCCCTTAAACTCGTCGAGTCCCACCATTCAACGCACTTCTACTGATCTTGTAAAAATGACATTTCTCTCACAAGTCATACCAACCAATTTATCTAAGTAGAACCACGGTAGAGAACAGAAGGACCGAATTCTCTCCCTTCGGGGGAATGTGCACATTTACGTACAGTCAACTTTTTCTTTAGGAACGGAATGAAAATCCGTCTTTCCCCCTCCGTCTCTGTAAGGAGGACATGAACGGCAAAGAGCCAATGGAAACCGAGTTGTACTAGGGTAGTCTCTTCTTACAAATGACATTACCCCAGGAGACAGGGGTCGACCACAGGACCTTCCGGTCCGTCCCTCGGGTCGGAGAGGGGAGCGGTCCGGAATCAATCGGTGCGGGTGACGCCACAGTACCTCTGCCGCCGCAGGGACGTGGGGCGGGGCGTGAGTGCTCCAGAAGTGGGGAGAGGGGTGCCCCCACCACAGTCCCCAGTCCTAGGAGTGGCTACCAGTCACCGTCACTCTGGTGGGGTGACGGCGTGGCCGCCCTAGTGCCCCCTGTCTCGAGGGTCGGGGCGGGGCGCCCTTACTTCCGGGGAGTCACAGTCGTAAGGCGAGCGAGGCACCTTTGTGCGGGGTCGATTCGGCCCCTCAGACTCCGGTGCGTCAACGTCTCGAGCCAGTGGGGTCCGCTCGAGGTCTCGCGGGACGGGACGGGCGAGTGGACACGTCCCGGGACGAATTTCCTCGGTCCACTCCGGCCGTCCCGTCGGGGCAGGTGGCAGCCCGAGTGGTCCCCCCTTTGCGCGCACGAGAGAGCCCGAAGAGTCGAGGCCCCACTAACCGATATGTCGTCAGCGCTTCACTGTCTCCTTAAAGTGCACGCTGGACCTCCTACTCTGCTCCGTCGGGGACTCGTCGTTCCCCTTCTCGGAAGGTCGTGCAAGAGAGGAGGGAGCAATCTCCGGGCGCCTTGAACCTCCGACCCCGAGGTCACCACCCGCCCCTCCAGACCGGTCGGCCGTCGTCCGTCGGACACGCCTCGGTTCGACTCTGTGCCCTTGAGTCACAGCCCCTAAAACCACACCACGGGTGAGTGTCTGAAAACCTTCGGTGCTGCTGTAGTGAAGAACAAAATTGAAGCGGTTTATGAACAAGCCTCGTAGGATGGTTTGGTGCCACAGGGCGTCCACGTCAGACACCGACGTTGCTAGTGCACGACCCGCAACACGAGGCCCGCCCCTCTGGCGCAGTAGACAGAGATGGGTGCTCCTTCGCCTTTGGTCTTGAACGTACTGCAAGTGCCTCTACACACATTTACAATCGGCCAAGTCAGGAGTATAATTAGCATACACGAACCCTAATAATAACAATAAATAGGAGTGAGGTGTGTTCTCTTTCACTGAGAGAGTAAAGAAGTCAGGAACCTTGTCCCGGACCTCGAACCATCTACGAGTCCTTTATGAACACTTCAATTACTTATTTACCTGAAGGGACCGCCGAGTCTGTCATATCTTAGACGGACATCACGTCCTCTGGGTCCAAATTAGGGACCGAAACCTTCTAGGGGGCCCCTTCCCTTACCGATGGGTGAGGTCATAAGAACGGACCTCTTAGGGTACCTGTCGTCTCGGACGACCCGATCTCAGGCACCCCAACGTTTCTCAGCCTGTGCTGACTCGCCGAAAGTGTACGAAGTGTCACTCATTTGCTTCCTTGGTCTTGCACACAACGAGAACAAACGTCCGTCTAGCGGAGGACCGACCTACCACACTCGACGGCTGGAGATATTGCCCACGGGGTCCGCCGTCTTCGGGAAATTTACGTGATTGAGTAAGGTAAGACGGTTATTCGGACATCCCTTCTACCACGGTAGTCAAACAAATTTTTCATGTTATTTTAGAACATAGAATCCGAATACACATGTTATATGTGTATCGACCGATCAGGAGTACAAATTCTTATCTTACAAATATATATTTTGAATCTACAAATTGTCCGTGCTGTCTGAGGAATATCCGTGGTAGTCTAAAACGTAAGAGGGACGTCTAAGACCAAGGGAGGGTCCGAACGAACGAAGCGATTGTATTTGAGGTAAGAAGATGAACGAACTCGATTTTTAGAACTTTAGTAGGGACCGAGAGGAATGAGCGTAGGAGTGGAGGTCGGAGTAGTCACTCAGAACAACCAAGACGAGAGTCTTACATAGGACTGCACCTGGGGAAGAGTAGACGAAGGAGCGAAGGTAGGGCCGAGTCCCGTGGTACTCTAAATAACGTCGTCGTTGGAGGATCGATCAAATTTGACCTAATATGCTGAAAGTAAGTCTTCGAAAGTAGAGTGAAGGGTAACGTACGTCTCTTGTTCAGTCTCAGAAACGTCAATCTGCGTATGTCGGAGGGGCGGAGGCGGTCGAGACCGAAGAGACCTTAGGACTACCGAGTAGTACGGTCCCGTACAAAGACAGACTTGCGTGCAGAGGACGTAACCGTCCGTCTAGGAGAGGGGGACTCGGTGGTCCCTTCGGGTGCAGCGGACAGTGACAGACACGCGACGGTCTGCACGCGAGGGTCTACACGGACACGCGGGGACCAGTACTATAGCGCAGACCTTCGGGTCACTGCCGCCGTCCGAGGAGGTGAGACAAACGTCGGGGCAGGAAGCATGGACTTGTCGCAGACCGTGTACCATCCGTGCGTCACTCACAAACGACTACTTAATTACGTCCTCAAGGGGTCGGAGGGGCGACGTCTGGTCATAGAAGTCTAGTCGGCATCGTAATCTAATCTTTATTTCACGGGTTATTTACATCACAAGAACTTAGTAGGGTTTGGTGGGGGGAGGGGACCGGGCACCTTTTTAAGAAAAGGTGTTTTACCCAAGGACCACGGCTCAAGTACTCACTATAGACGAGGGGTTAAAAAACAAACTTATCTTACGGGTCGGTCATCAGTTCTAAGAGATCGTAAAGAAATCTCAACAGACCGACAAGGGAATTCCGACGAACTTGTATCTTCGACTTACTCCCGTACCGAAGCCCGTCCCGAGGGCAAGGAGTGAAGAGAAGGAGGGTGAAACACCTAGGCAGGCCCGTGTCTTTCTGGACCCCTCTCCTCCCTGCCCCGGTAGTGAAAGGGGAAAAGTCGAAACAGACTGTTCCCTTCCCAGGAGTACACACCGGTCTTATAACTAAGGTACTCTTAAAAGGGTTTATTAGAGTATAACGAATAAACTAGCGGTGATTTTTATATACACATACCAAGATTCATCTCTGATATATTTACTTCTTTAGTTGTTTTATTCCGTTTTTCCCATCCCACCCCGGTCGAAAACGTCCAAGATCTTAGAGAGCAATTCTGAACCCAAACATGGGGTTTCCGTTGTCCGTCGGAGTCTTTACACAATTCGTCACTCAACTACACTAGTGCAGTCCCAAAATTCGTAGTGAGGTCTCCATGACGTCCTTTACTTGACCTTTCACTTCTCACTCGCGTCCCCTTGAGACTTCGAGTCCTCCACCACGAGTCTCATCCCGGCGCCAGGGACACCGCCCCTCCCCTCCTCTATGAGGTCCGAGTCGGTCATCCACTTTATGTGTCCTGAGTCACTGACTACCCAACACAATTTTTGATCAAAAGTTTTGTCAATTGACAAGTATAGTACTGAGTGTATGTCTACGTCCTTCTCGTACACGACTTCTAAGATTAATCGAGTAATTCACTCTCTTGTCGTGTCTTATAATATTGATCAAGATTCCCCTTCGGTCACTCGAGTGTGTAAAAATATTCGTCGTATCACTTTACACACGAGGTCTCCTCCGACTCGACCGAGGCACTGACCCCGTCCCTTTAGGCACTTCGGAGATGACTTCCCCTATCTTAAACGTAGAAATACCTTATCTCAGTAAAATGCAAAAAGAGTCACCAGATGTCAACTCTCAACATCTGACAAAGGGAGTCTTCGTCTGCGTCTACTAGGACCTACACACACGATCTCTCACGTCAAAAGGTAACTTTGCCTATGAAAGGGGGACCACACACACACCCACCCCCCTCTGACTCATATATATAATCTCATCTTTGTCTGATTTTTCGTCCCTGTTGGGTGCAAAGAATGAATTATTGAATGAATTATCGTGTAGGATACCATACTTACAATAAAATGTGGTGAAAATTGCTACCGTTAAAGGTCAAATGTCTATCCGGCATTAATTGCTTCGGTCAGGGGGCCTTGTAAATCTGACGAGAGTTAAAAATACGGTTTCTCGGGATAAGGGTATACAAACGTATAAAGGAATTAATAAAGGAATCCCCCTTTCAAGGATCTTTATCATAAAAGTCCAGTTTCTCATCCGTATTAAAGAGGGGACCTTTCCAACACAATTAAATGAAACTGTAGTTGTCTCCCAAACGTCTCGATTAAATAACGGACACCTACGAAAACTTTATAAAAATTAGGAGAAATATGTTTAAAATAAAATACTAATTAACAGAGTAAAAACGACCTGAAAAAGAAACATCACTTAAAATTATACATGGAGTCATGGGTGACACGTCGAAGAGGTTTAATTGTAAGAAAGGACTGTTTACTTTCCACGTATATTTACTGTCCGTGTCTGAGTACGACAAATGAGTAATTTCACTGAAAAAGAGGAGTATTTTATACATTAAGACGTGGCCGAGCAATAAAACCACTCACCTCAACCATCGTGGATGGCCAATGTTAAGTCACTTTAGTGTCTTAAGACGAGAAGAAGGCAGTGGAACACCGAGTCTGGCATTCTTAGGCGGACGTCACGTCCTCTGGACCCAAGTTAGGGACCCAACCCTTCTAGGGGACCTCTTAAGGTACCTGTCTCTTCGGATCGCCCGATGTCAAACACCCCAGCGCTTCTCGCCCTGTGCTACCTTACTGATCGCGAAAAGTGAAAGTGAGAGGTAGTGGAAGACTTTAGGGTATTACTGTCTCGGGAAGTGATCCGAGCTCACAATATTGGCGGAGCCAGAGTCTCCAGTGGAGCCAGCCTTAGGAGTAGAACACCTTCCTAATAGACCTCTGGCACCGTCAGCCCGCCGTAGTGGGTCACGGCAAGGACTCCGACAGCCGAACGGGAACCTGACCACGAACAGGTAGCGTCTCCTCGAGTCCTGACCGGCCCGGCACCCAGTGACACCGGCCCGCGGCCCCCGGTGCCACCCCGCGACCCACGGCTGACGCGCGTAGGCCCCTCGGCCCCTCGACCCCTCGGCCCTGTAACAAATGGACGTCGACACTGGCCACTTCTCGCTCGTCGGTGTCCAATCTGTCCCTCCCTCCTTCCGGTACACTTTGGGTCTTGAACGTACTCTGTGAATGGTGTACTAGTCTTCGTAAACCGTGTCAACTCAAGAACTCGAGGCCAGTCCCTAGGACTTATGAAACAGTGAATTCGTCTCCCACCTTAATAAAATTTTCTTTTGTGTAGAATGTTTGACGACCCGAACGTCAGGGCCTTATCCCAGAAGTCTGGGGTTAACGTCTTTATGAGGTAATTTTTACAAGGGAGAACCGGTCGCGAACCACGGTCCCTCGAATTTTAGTGTTTACGTTTACAGTGTGGCTTTATCGATCTGCCGTTTCAGCAGCAGGTCTACTTTCTCGTATACCAATGTTGATTTACAGAGGAATATCTAATACTATTCGTTCTTTTCGTTGAAGAATGTCTGCCGAGCTGGAAATCGTCTTCACACTCACAGAGATCCTCTGGTCGAAAAGACTCTTTTAGGACCTCCTTACCAATTCTCCAAAAAGAGGTCTTAGTCCGTTTGGTTCCAACCTTACGACCGAGCAGAGAGATCAAAGTACGGGAACTCATTGATTGTGGGTCACTCCTTTGAGTGATTCCAGATAAAGGAACGACATTTTACCCTTCTTATTATCGGACACGAAATACCCCGGCACCCATCCAATCAACTCTATTACGTGTTTTTCCTTAATCGTAAACGTACGTCTTTCAAAACCCTATTACGAACCACAACTATCATTGAGGGGTCTGTTCCTCTTATAAACTGAACAAAACCTCTTATTTATTTTTATCCTGATCTTACACTCTTTACTCCGAATATATACTACTCCTATGTACTATACCGACTCCACCTCTCTTACGGACCAAGCCAAGTCAAGTCAGCGAGTCAGCACAGGTTGAGAAACGCTGGGGTGCCTGACGTCGTGCGGTCCGGAGGGACAGGTAGAGGTTGAGGACCTCAACGGACCTCTTCTCCCTTTTAACTAAGCTAATGTCTTTAATCTAAGACCGCCTTGTCTTTTGTCAGGATTGAATGGCATGGGGGGGGGGGGGGCTGGGCCGTTTATGGGGAAGGACGACATCTTAACAACAACACCTCACTGGTTCAGCACAGCCTGAGACACGCGGGCGTACCTGACGTCTGGCGGTCCGAGGAGACGGGTGCCCTCAATAAGGGGCCGTCCTTACGACCTCACCCACCGGTGCGGGAGCAACCCCCCAGTCTTGGGACACTGCGCGAACAGACAACTACGAAGTTGTCACCGAACACACCTGACCGAACAGGCTCAGGTCCTGAAACTTCTATAAGAAGGTCAGACGGTAGAGTCTAGTCACACTTAAGTACATATTATCACTAAGACTGAAATGTGGGGAGGGGGAGGGGGGTCCCCTGTGCGCCGTCACAGTTGTCCCATCCTCTTCGAACGAAGACCGTAAGCCAACTACTTCGGGTTGGTCCGAGACTTTGT
This sequence comes from Capra ibex, assembly GCA_006410555.1. Taxonomy (NCBI): domain Eukaryota; kingdom Metazoa; phylum Chordata; class Mammalia; order Artiodactyla; family Bovidae; genus Capra; species Capra ibex. The sequence goes on from SJYO01045292.1 coordinate 62,100,561, forward strand.
AGGGTGCTACGTGTCCTGCCGCGGGGAGGGGGTGGGCTGTCACTTTGTTATTGACAGATTTTACGGTCAACACGACTCTTGCGTCTCGGGATTACATATCGTCCACTCTATAAGGTTGTAGTTCGATAAGACAGTAGTTTACTAGAATTCTCACCGTGGTGACCATTTCTTGGGTGGAGGGTCACATCCTCTGTGACCTCTGAGCCCAGACTAGGGGCCCAACCCTTCTAGGGGACCTCCTCCCGCACCGTCGGGCAGGTCACAAGAACGGACCTCTTAGGGCACCTGTTCCCTCGGACAGCCCAATGTCAGGTCCCTAGGTATCCCTGGGTCGACTACACTGAATCGTACGTCCGATTAGTAATCCCAAGGATGCGAAGAACAGGGTACTCTGACGTGAAACGACAGTGTCAACCCTATTTTTTCGAAGTCAATTTTTTTAGTCAACTTTCTTTTTACAATTGATTTTTCATGATATCTGTCAGGTATCTACACGATACTTCCTCTAGTAACCTTCTTAAGTAAATTCTTCCTTTGCGACGGGAGACGGTCACTCGTTCGCTCTAATAAGAGTTCGACAGCGGGAGACTCGCACAGTCAGTGGGGTCGAGCAGGGGTGCGCGGTGACAGGAGTCGCTCAGGAGGACGGAACAGGGGAGAGTGGCTAAGACTTTGTACCTCGCTTTCAGACATTAAGAGACCATGAACCACCGACAAGACAAGAAATCTGGTTCTCACATCCCGTCCACTTTGCCCAAACGACACCAAGTCGGCTGAAGTGAAAGTGACAGAGAATCAGAACGCTGTCGTAGAGGACGGGGAGGCACGTGCTCGGGCGACAGGAGTTTCCTGCAGTGTGTGAGTCTCCGGGAGTGACACCCGCCTCGTCAACGACCTCCTCAGAAACGACCGGCAGGAAGGCCCCTCGTGACCGAACAGACGTTCAGAAATACTTATAAGTACGTAACCAAATTTTTAATCATTCGTTTTAAGGACCCCTTACACCATTTGTCGGTTAAACAGACCGGGGTGGGACTACGTCAACTGGAACCGATTAGAGATCCTTAGACGTATTAATCATTAATAGAACTCACTCCGACCTGATGACGACCTCTTAGTGAGTTGAGGGAGAAAAGTATTTGGATCACAACCTTAAAAGGAAGAGAGGACTCCTCGGTCGTACAAAATTAGACAAGGTCCCACTGAAAGGTCGGTCATCAATATTTGTTATAAATATGTCATGTCGGACCTATGGGTCCACTGAGTCACCATTTCTTAGACGGACGTTACGTCCTTTGAACCCAAGGTACGGACCCAGTCCTTCTAGGGACCTACTCCTTTACCGTGGGGTGAGGTCATAAGAATGGACCTCTTAGGGTACCTGGCTCCTCGGACCACCCGATGTCAGGTGTCCCAACGTTTCTCAGCCTGTGTTGACTCGTTTCGTGTCGTCGTCGTATGTCATGTCTTAAACATATTTAAATAAAAATGTTTAAATAAATAAAACATATTTAAACTTAAATATGTTATCATGAAACCGCCAATAAACTAATATTGTGACGTGAAAACGAGAATGATGAATTTTTTTTTGTTTTCTTTTTGTTTTTAGGACATTCTCATTACACCTGCCTAGCTCCTACTTCCGCAGTCCGGACGAGTTTGACTCCTTAGAAATCGAACGGACACTGTCTGAAGTCTGTCTTCGGTCTGTTTACACCAAACTGGGACTTCTTTTACTTCTTGAAACAAAATTTCATCTTTACGACAGTAAGTTCTCACCCAGGTCTTCAATGTCGTATTAAACCTTTATATTTTACAGGAGAAACTACTTTTACAAGAAAAGGGGCATCATACGTATAAAGAACGTATGGAATCGTACGAGAGAGAATGTTTCAAAGGGCCGGCACAGGTCTTCCTCGACGGCTACTATCTTACCACCGCTCTTTGGGTAAAAGGTGTAGGAAATAAACTTGTTAGTCTCACTGTCAGTAAGGGCGACATTAATATCAGGAGAAGACCACCAATCCAAAATTCCTTCGGTCACTAGAGTAGACAATAAGTCTGTGGTCTCTCTATAACCATTCAGAAGAGAAACGGTCGGTATCGGGGGGTACACAAATAGAGGTACTCACTAAGAGGTAGGACTTTTCCTAAACCACAAGCTTGAGAATGACTACTGAGAACGGTAAACCAAAAGATTTCAATGAATCAGATCACAATTAATCTGAAGTCGAACTATCGTTTTCTTCATGCATTGGCAAAAATCTAATCCGACATTAAAAACTCTAGAACCAATTTATAGAGACGTGAAAAGACAATTTTTAAATATTCACAAAACGAAATTCTATTAACATCTAAGTGGAAACCAACATTCTTTATAATGTGTTTCTGGCACATAAGAAATTGGTCAAAGGGACCACCATTATAGAAACTTTGTTGTTGTGTCATAAAAAATCTAAATACATAAATTAAATAAATAAACCGACTCAGCCTAGAACCGGAACCCTATGTCTTACTTCGTCCCGTTTCTGATTATCTCAAAAGGGTTCTTTTACGTGACCAGTATCGTTTGTGGGAGAAGGTTGTTGTGTTCTCTTCTGAGATGTGCACCTGTAGTGGTCTACCAGTTGTGGCTTTAGTCTAACTAATATAAGAAACGTCGGTTTCTACCTCTTCGAGATATGTCAGTTGTTTTTGTTCTGGTCCTCGACTGACACCAAGTCTAGTACTTGAGGAATAACGGTTTAAGTCTGAATTTACCTTCTTTCATCCCTTTTGGTGATCTGGTAAGTCCATACTGGATCTAGTTTAGGGAATCCTAATATGTCACCTTCACTCTTTATCTAAATTCCCGGATCTAGACTATCTGTCTCACGGACTACTTGATACCTCACTCCAAACACTGTAACATGTCCTCTGTCCCTAGTTCTGGTAGGGGTACCTTTTCTTTACGTTTTTTCGTTTTACCGACAGACCCCTTCGGAATGTTTATCGACACTTTTCTTTTCTTCGTTTTTCGTTTCCTCTTTTCCTTTCTATATTCGAAGATTTACGTCTCAAGGTTTCTTATCGTTCTTCTCTATTCTTTCGGAAGAAGTCGCTAGTTACGTTTCTTTATCTCCTTTTCTTGTCTTACCCTTTCTGATCTCTAGAGAAGTTCTTTTAATCTCTATGGTTCCCTTGTAAAGTACGTTTCTACCCGAGCCATTCCCTGTCTTTACCATACCTGGATTGTCTTCGTCTTCTATAATTCTTCTCCACCGTTCTTCTGTGTCTTCTTGACATGTTTTTTCTAGAAGTTCTGGGTCTATTAGTACTACTACACTAGTGATTAGATCTCGGTCTGTAGAACCTTACACTTCAGTTCACCCGGAATCTTTCGTAGTGACACTTGTTTCGATCACCTCCACTACCTTAAGGTCAACTCGATAAAGTTTAGGACTTTCTACTACGACACTTTCACGACGTGAGTTATACGGTCGTTTAAACCTCTTGAGTCGTCACCGGTGTCCTGACCTTTTCCAGTTAAAAGTAAGGTTAGGGTTTCTTTCCGTTACGGTTTCTTACGAGTTTGATGGCGTGTTAACGTGAGTAGAGTGTACGATCATTTCATTACGAGTTTTAAGAGGTTCGGTCTGAAGTCGTTATGCACTTGGCACTTGAAGGTCTACAAGTTCGAACAAAATCTTTTCCGTCTCCTTGGTCTCTAGTTTAACGATGGTATGCGACCTAGTACCTTTTTCGTTCTCTCAAGGTCTTTTTGTAGATAAAGACGAAATAACTGATACGGTTTCGGAAACTGACACACCTAGTGTTATTTGACCGTTTAAGAAGTTCTCTACCCTTATGGTCTGGGGGACTGGACGGAGAACTCTTTAGACATACGTCCAGTCCTTCGTTGTCAATCTTGACCTGTACCTTGTTTTCTGACCAAGGGTCATCCTTTTCCTCGTGCAGTTCCGACATATAACAGTGGGACGAATAAATTGAATATACGTCCCATGTAGTACTCTTTGCGACCCGACCTTCTTTGTGTTCGACCTTAGTTCTAACGGCTCTCTTTATAGTTATTGGAGTCTATACGTCTACTGTGGTGGGAATACCGTCTTTCACTTCTCCTTGATTTTTCGGAGAACTACTTTCACTTTCTCCTATCTCTTTTTCAACCGAATTTCGAGTTGTAAGTCTTTTGCTTCTAGTACCGTAGACCAGGGTAGTGAAGTACCCTTTATCTACCCCTTTGTCAGTTTGTCACAGTCTGAAATAAAACCCCCCCTCCGAGGTTTTAGTGACGTCTACCACTGACGTCGGTACTTTAATTTTCTGTGAATGAGGAACCCTCCTTTCAATACTGGTTGGATCTATCGTATAAGTTTTCGTCTCTGTAATAAAACGGCTGATTCCAGGCAGAACAGTTCCTATACCAAAAAGGTCACCAGGACATACCTACACTCTCAACCTGACACTTCTTCCGACTCGCGGTTTCTTAACTACGAAAACTTGACACCACAACCTCTTCCGAGAACTCTCAGGGAACCTGACGTCCCTCTAGGTTGGGCAGGTAAGACTCCCTCTAGTTGGGACCCTAAAGAAACCTTCCTTACTACGATTTCGACTTTGAGGTCATGAAACCGGTGGAGTACGCTTCTCAACTGAGTAACCTTTTCTAAGACTACGACCCTCCCTAACCCCCGTCCTCCTCTTCCCCTGCTGTCTCCTACTCTACCGACCTACCGTAGTGGCTGAGCTACCGACACTCAGACTCACTTGAGGTCCTCAACCACTACTTGTCCCTCCGGACCGCACGACGTTAACTACCCCAGCGTTTCTCAGCCTGTGCTAACTCGCCGACGTGACTTGGCTTCGCTGACTGAATTAAACGAAGAAACCGGCTCCGCATAGAAGCGACGTCGTCCTCTTACGAACCACGAGGCCGAGTCACCCACACCACATACGCCACATGAGCGGGGATCTGGACACACTGGAATTGAGGGGCTGGCACCTAGCTCAGACGCAGGGGACGCAAAGTTCCACCTGGGAGTCCTTTCAGGGGTTGTTACGTGACATTGGTTCTGTTATCATAACTATCTCAGTCCTATGTCCCGTCAAAGTAGTGACGGCCCGGGGTAGAGAGAGGGGACATCCGTGGGGGAGGAGGGAGGACGAGGGAGAAGTGTGTCCGGAGTGGGGACTATTGGTGATTAGACTAAAGGTAAAGATATGAAGACAGTAAAGTTCTTACGAGAATTACACCGGTATGTCATACATTGGAAACACAAACCGAGGTATGGTCGCGTGGCGGGGAGGGGAGGGGTAGGGGTCCACCGTAATAAGAGACTTCTGCCCAAGTTTAACAAAAATATCGACTCACCACACGATACCACACTGACAAGGGGTTTAGCAAATGCACAAATGGGCCACCTCTTATCTACCCAACACATGTCAGAACGAGACTATGTTTAGGTCGACGACACTTGTAAGTACAAGGACCCAAAACACACGTCCCTCAAACGCGAAGAGCCGGATCTAGGGATTCTCACGCTGAGATTCACGACACGGAGAACGAGTCAAGGAATTCCTAGACGGTTTGACGCAAAGTCTCAGCACGTAAAGTATAAGGGTCGTCGTCACGATTTCGTTGTGTCAGATGACCGTGGGAGCAGTTGTGAACCACCATAATAATAATAGACTCCGTTGGACTCTCCACACACAAAGTGACACCAGGATTGCCAACACCGACACTAAGGGTACAAGGCAACCAAGCGTCTCAGAGCGACACCAAAATTATACGCTAGGGACGTCCGAATTACTCCCAGTCGTAAAGGAGTACGCGGAGCACTCGAGGACACACAAGAGAGACCACTTTACAGACAACAGGTAAAACATTTACCTAACACGCGAAGAAATTACAACTTCAAACTCCTGAGACTTAAGGTCTATGACTAGGATACAGTCTACACACCAAACGTGCATATATGAAAAAAGGGTCGAACGGAAAAGGAAGAGAGTCGTCTTAAAAAGAGTATCGGTTTCAAAATTTAAAACTACTCAATGTACACCGTTGTAAAAGAAAATACCCAATTCTAAAACTATACTCCAGTCAGGACCCACAAAAAACCTTCCTTACTACGATTTCGACTTCGAGGTCATGAAACCGGTGGAGTACACTTCTCGACTGAGTAACCTTTTCTGAGACTACGACCCTCCCTAACCCCCGTCCTCCTCTTCCCCTGCTGTCTCCTACTCTACCGACCTACCGTAGTGGCTGAGCTACCTTCACTCAGACTCACTTGAGGCCCTCAACCACTACATGTCCCCCCGGACCGCACGACGTCAAGTACCCCAGTGTTTCTCAGCCTGTGCTGACTCGCGGATTCGTGTGTGTAAGTCAAAAGACTCATGGTACACAAATTTCCGACAGGAGACAGGTGACTTAATGAAAGAGTGAAAACAGAGGTACAAAAATCCCGGGAATTGTACAACGTCATCATTGAGCCAGACGTGGGGTCGGACCGTTATTAGAAACTCAGAGACCCAACTTAAAAGCCTTCCTCTTACACCAACCACAAGTAGGGGTAAATAGTCGATCAGATGACAGCCCGGGTCGAGGACTGAGAGCCCACACTCCTGGCAGGGTACTGTGCGTCCCCGACAGGGAGACGTCCAGAAGCTCGGAAACCTCATATAGTCCGACACTAGGGGTATTTATTACCACGAACTTTAATCCCGTACACGGCATTTTCGAGCAGAACAAACACGACTAAACCCTAAAAATAGAGACCCTGAAAAAGACTTTACAACAGTTTCTTACTTCTATACACGGAGATTTATGAATAAAGGAAAACTAAGGTCACTAAAAAGTCTTGCCGTATTATGTGGGTAACACTTTTGTCAAACCCCAAAATTTTAAAACAAAAGGGTTTCGTTGTAGTGTAAATACGAAATACTTATAAAATATCCACTTTTGTATTTTTTTTTGCAAATTTACGTTTACGGTCATTATAGACTCAGTCGACACCACGACTCACGACAGAAACATAAGTGAAGGTCTAAATAGTTGCTACAACCAATCATAAGTTCTTTCGCAGGTCGTTTCCAGGTTTTTCTGACCTCTTTAAAAGACTACTTGCACGGCGGATAAAATCCACAATAGTATTCCATTCTGAGTTAATAACATCGAAAGGTCTGTAGACAAGTATTGATCTCTTGAGTGTAAGAAACTCAGACTTTTGAACAGAACGAAAAAATTGGTGCAATGTTTTTAGTGACAAAGGTTCCTGTATTGAAGAGATTTCATCATAGACGAACGAGTCACAAAAGGACAAAGCACCACCAATAAACACAGAAAACATCGAATAAGTAAAATAACAAAAAATTCCAGACAAATAAATAATACAGAAAACCGAGACCACCCACAGACAACGACGTACGTCCGAGAGAGACCAACACTCGCCCCGAGGAGAGGTAACGGAACACACTCGGATAGTAATGACGCCGAGGAGAAGAACACCTCGCACCGGAGACCCAAAGTCATCAACCCGGGAACCCGAGGCATCAACGCCGACCGTCCGAGACCTCGCCACAGAGTCCAGCAACACCGGATGACCGAATCGACGAGACAGGTGCACCCTCGAAGGGGATGGTCCCTAGTGTGGTCACAGGGAACGTAACGTTCCACCTAAGGATTGGTGACCGGGTGGTCCCTTCGGAGGGCAAAATAACAACTATCTGTGAATCGAAAGAAGGTCAAAAGTCGATAATACTGAGGTGAAAAATTTTTAAAAATAACCGCATAGAAAAATTTTTTAAAAATAACCTCATAGCTTAGAAGGGACCACCGAGTCTCCCATTTCGAAGACGGGCGTTACACCCTCTGGGTCCAAGGTAGGGACCCAACCCTTCTAGGGGACCTCTTCCCTCTCCTTGGGGTGAGGTAATAAGAACGGACCCCTTAGGGTACCTGCCTCCTCGGACCCCCGACGTCAGGTGCCCCAGCGTCTCTCAGCCTGTGCTGACTCGCTGGCGTGGAAGTGAAATGAGATACCACGCGATCAAAGATGCCACGTGTTTCCCTTGGTCGACGCGCGTGCGCGCACAGGGGAACAAGCCCTAGGGAGGGGTAAATCCCGGGCGTCTCGAGCCCAAAGAACGCTACATGTCATCCAAGAGGAATCCCGGACAAGGCAAGTTTAAGAGTCATCAGACACACACAGTCAGGGTTGCGGGGTCAGGTAGGGTGGACACGGGAGGGTGGCACCATAGGTAGGCGAACAGGCGATGCAGGCATAGAGACAAAGACGAGACATTTATCCTAGCAGATGGTGACACCCGAAGGGACGACCGAGTCTCCAGTCTCGCAGACGGACGTCACGACCTCTGGACCCAAGTCAGGGACCCACCCCTTCTAGGGGACCGCTTCCTTTACCGTTGGGTGAGGCCATAAGGACGGACCTCTTGGGGTACCTGCCTCCTCGGACCGCTCGATGTCAGGTACCCCAGCGTCTGTCAGCCTGTGCTGAATTGAAAGTGAAAGTGGTGACACCAGGTCCCGAAGGGTCCACGGAGTCACTCCTTAGGCGGACGTTACGTCCTCTGAACGCCCCCTCCGTCCAAACTAGGGACCGAACTCTAGAGGACCTCCTCCTTTACCGTTGGCCGAGGTCACAAGAACGGACCTTCAGGGGTACCTGTCTCCTCGGACCGCCCGATGTCAGGTACCCCAGTGTTTCTCAGTCTGTCCCGACTCACCATTTGTTGTTGTATGGTGACACCAGGTTCGGTGGAGCGACGGATTGAGGGTCGGGAGACCTCAGACTCTGTGAGTATAGCGTAGTACCAAGAGACCGAGTCTTGCGAGTCAGTCCAACCATATTACCAGGTGGGCAGTGTGCACACTGAAGGACGATGGACAAATTGAAGCACCCCCGTCAAAGGGGTCGGGGTGAACCGGGACGCTGTCCATGGGACCCGAGACGTGAGAGGCATCTGTCGGTTCGTGTAGGGGAGAAGACTTAAAGGGAAGGGGGACGAACCTTCCGAGAGGAACGTTACAGGTGCACTAGCATAGGAAGGAAACAACAGCAGTGACAATTTCAACGAGGCGATTCACTCGGGGAGGGACGGGAGGAATAAATTTTCCGTCAGGAACCTGTGGGAGGGCGCGGGAGACGAAGACGATACCGGGAAGAGTATGACGCATGTATAACGAGTCAATAAAGAATAACAGAAATGATGTTATGGTGGTTTCGTGTTCCAAGGGTTCCCGTCTCTAAAACCCCATGTAGACGAAGATGAGGAATGGTCCCGGATTGCATCGTCTGTGAAAAATTTGAAAAAAAATTTTTATACTTTCTGGAAATAAAAATAAACAAAACAAAAAAAAAAAACAGCACAGAACGAACATCGTGCGCCCTAGAAATCGACACCGGACACCCGAGATCAGGACTTGTCACTGACTTAGGGCCGGGGGACGCGACCCTCTCGTCTCAGAATCGGCGAACTGGCGGTCCCTTCGACGGGAATTTTGAGAGCGAACTTTTCAACGCTCACAATGGCTATCTCCTGTCCCCTATCTACACCCGCAGACACAGCGAGAAAGTAAATTGAGTAGTCTCTCAGGACTCCGTAGACCTTGATCCTTTTTCGTAAGACTAACCTCCTTACGCACCGCGACCCTCGTCTCTTTCGGTCCTGACCCTTGCAAAGACTCTTGTCTGTGTTCACATCTTGGTCTCACGTGACCCTTCTAAGAGCACGTACCCTTTGTTCGGTCCCCTCAAACTCCCGTTTGAGCGGGACAAAGGGTTTGGGGATGGACGACCGACGCCTTAAATTGCACGAATAGAAACCCCTTACACCATTCGGTGGTAGAGAAAGTAGATATTATCAGTAATTGATTTCAAGTTTCGTAGTCTTGCCTTCTTAATAGAGGTAATTCGGAGGTTCGGGAACTACTCAAGGACATCGGCTAAGTGGGAGGAGTGAGAAAGTCTAGACTACGAGAACCCCCGTATATTTTTCGACCTCATTGAGACTCTACACGTAAAAAATAGGTTTACGACACATTAAATACTTAGAACTATTATTTTTATGATTCCACTATTCATCGAGTGGCACTGGCCTAAAGTCTCAAATAAACTTATGTTTATTTGCGTCAAAGGCGTTCTTCACTTCGCGACATACAATGCGACGAGCTAGTCGCGTCTCTACGACACCGAGTCTGTGGTAGCGAGGACATCCTTTGGAGAGCGTAGACGCCCCTGCTTCACGACGAAATCAAAGTGAAAATTTCTCTGATACTACCCCCCGTCTATTGGTGTGGTCAAAACGTATACACTAAGAAAAGTCGAAAAATTTTTCCTTTAACTGGCATCTTAAAATTTTGAACCACGAGACGGGTGACCGTCCCATTGATTTCCACGAGAGTGTCTTTTTGACCTTTCATTTATACACTGATCACGGGTCTGTCTTCGTAATACGAGTTCAGAAATGGAGAAAGGACTGCACGGGGAGCTCGGGGTCTCGACAGTCTTTGCCGACACTTAAAGTAATTGACATTAACATCGTTATAATTCTGAGGTCACTGAAATAAAAAAGAAAGAAAGGTCAAAATAACTCTTTATTAACTGTACGTAGTGATTCAAATTTATACCCCGAGGTCGCTGAAATTTAAATCAAGGACTGGAAGGGCAATTTATGACCAAATAACAAGAGTGGGTCGTTTACGGTTCACCGGGTGTCCTTCGTCTTCCCCAACTCGCAAAGACACGTATGAAAATGAAAAAACCACACTTATTGTTGACCCTCCTTTAGATTTATCTTACTACCAGTTGGCAACAAAAACTCTGGTTCCGTTTATCATACGACCGGGACCCAAACCCTTCGAACGAAAGAAAAAAGAGAAAAAATAAGACAATTAATTGGACTGGAATAAATAAATAGCTTCACATCCCTTATACGTTATGAATAACGTATAAATAAGTCATAAAAAAGTTAATAAAAATAATTAATATCCGTTTAATTGAATAATTAATACCTGACGTCGTACCCCCAGCGTTTCTCACCCTGTGCTGATCGCTCCCTTGTCGTCGTCGCCGCAAATAACCTCCCACAACTGAAGCTCGCAAGACAAGCAAAGTCTACACTACCAGTCAGTACCAAGTCAGTGACTCAGTACAGGTTGGGACACTGGGGCACCTGAGACATCGGACGGTCCGAGAGACAGGTGGTCGTTTCGCCTAGTGAACACGCTTACGTGTATGGGTGAGAAAGAATCCGACACAAGGCCATGTCTCGCAATCTCTCGGGACTCGCCTCGAGGGGCGCGACACGTCGCCCAAGAGCGCCAGTACCAAACGTACATTGACATCACGCGCACGCACAGTCGGGGCCAGAGAGTCAAATGGGGGGAGGGGGGGAACCATTGCTTCAAATAAAAGATGCGGACAGCGAGACAAAGACAAAAATTATTTTGAGAATCTCCTTTTGTTTCCGTCTTGTGAGAGACTGTATTTAGGGTCGTTGTAGAAAAAACTGGGTGGAGGATCTTATTACTTTTATTTTTGTTTTCAGTTGTTTACCCTGGATTAATTTGTATTTTCGAAAACGCGTCGTTTCTGTTGGTATTGTTTTACTTTTCTGTCGGGTGTCTTACCCCTTTTTATAAACGTTTGTTTCGCTGGCTGCCCCAAATTAGAGGTTAAAAATTTGTGTGTTCGTCGAGTACGTCGAGTGATAGTCTTTTATGTCTGTCGGGGTAGTCTCTCACCCGTCTTCTAGGTTTATCTAGAGAGAGGTTTCTTCTGTGCGTCTCCCGCCCTTTCGCATACTTTTCCACTGGTCGCAGTGATTAATAGTCTCTTTACGTTTATTTTAGTTGTCACTCAATCGTGAAGTGTGTTCAGTCTTACCGGTAGTAGTTTTTTAGATCTTTGTCATCTACGACCTCCGCACACCTCTCCTCCCTTGGAAGGACGTGCCGACCACCCTTACATTCGACCGTGTCGGTGACACCCCTTGTCATACCGACGAACAATTTTGATTCTTCTCTCGCGGGTAAACCAGGTCGTCAGAGGGAGGACCCGAGTATGGGGCTCCTTTTATATGAAACCTTTCTACGTACGCGGGGGCACAAGTGCCGTCGTGACAAACGACTACGTTATCGGTCCTGCACCTCCGTTGGACTCACAGGTGACTACCTGCGCTCCTGTCACTTCTAAGCCACATATGTGAGTCACTCTAGTGAGTCGGTATTTTGTCTTACCTATTGCGGTCACGACACTGTACCTACCCGGATCTCCGACAGCAGGATGCACTTCAGTCTGCCTCCGTCTGTTCGTAGTCTGGTGGAATGGATGCACACCTTAGGCTTTCGCGAAGTCGTGACGACACCTAAGAGGAGATAACACCCCACGACGATATGAGAAGAACGACTGGATAAAATATGCGGCACAACCATCAAACATGGACAATTAGGGTCTCGGGATTAAACAGGGAGGGATGACCGAAGCGGGGAAGCCATTGGGGTTCAAACAAAAGATATAGACACTCAGACAAAGATAAAACGTATTTGTAAGTAAACATAATAAAAAATCTAAGGTGTATATTCACTATAGTATGTCATAAACAGAAAGAGACTGTTAAGTAATTCGCACTATAAGAGATCACTCACTTTCAGTCAGTCAGCACAGGTTGAGAACCGTTGGGGCAGCTGATATGTCAGGTACCTTAAGAGGTCCGGTCTTATGACCTCACCCATCGGAAAGGGAAGAGGTCCCTTAGAAGGGTAGGGTCCCTAGTTTGGGTCCAGAGGGTGGAACGTCCACCTAAGAAATGGTCGACTCGAGAGTCCCCAAGTAGGTGTAACGACGTTGACTTTCTCACTTTGAGAACGAGTACCGACTCCTTGTGAGGAGACACGTATTTGGTGCAAAAGAGTGGGTCAACCCTTCCCACGAACCCGACGAGGTACAGAGTCGGCAACATTTGTCACGAGGACACTTGTTGCGTTAGGCCCACTCTAAGAGGTCCAACGACGCCATACACAGAATTATCAGGGGAGGACAGATAGTGATTGGTCACAAGGTGTCATACCTAATGATGTCCACCAATACAAGGGGTGACTTCTTGTAGAACCAACCAAGATCAAAAAATAGTAATACCTATTTCAAAAATAAAAAGACCCTATTCGAGGGTTCTCATGTTGACGACCTAGTATACCACCGACACACAAATCAAGATGTTCCGCAACGCTTGGAGGGAACGGCCGTCGACACCTAAAGTGTGAGGGTGGTCGTCGCTGGGTGGGTAGGTCACAAGGCGCAGAAGTAGCCGTAACCCACCGCAGTGACACAAATGAAATCGGCAAGGCATCAGCAAAGAGTCCCGTCAAAATTAAACGTAAGGGAGTACAGACTACTGTAACTTATGCAAAAGGACGAGAAATTAACGACGGACACGCAGAAAAAGATACTTTATAGAGAAATACATAAAAATGGTTAAAAATCATTGAAAAAATTACTCACTCAAAACTCATAAAAAAATCATATCTAAGGTCAGGAAACAGTCTATACACCAACGTTTATAAAAGAGGGAAAGGTATCGAATAGAAAAGTAGGAGATTTGTCCTAGAAAACGTCTTGTTTTCAAAAGTAAGAGTACGTTAGGTGACAAACTTAAAAATGAATGTACTTAATACGAAAAACACAGTTCAGATTCTTAAGAAACGAATCGGAACCTAGGACTTGTAAAAGAAAAAGATTTTAAAATATTAAAATTCAATGATAATCATAGATAAATCATATTAAATATATGATTTTATTTTAAATGTCATATTTAATGAATCATATATAATAAATTATATATTATATCATATAATATGATGTATTAATATGATATATTATATCATATTTAAGAAATATTATACATCATATATTAAATTCAATATTTAAATTCAAGTACTAAGTAAAACTCAAATTAAAAACATTTTCTACACTCTGCATCGAGCTCAAAGTAAGGAAAAATGGATACCAACAGGCTAATAAGGTCACGAGAAACAACATTTTTTTGTTTTGTTTTGTTTTTTGACAAGAAAAGGGTGACTAGACGAAAACATGGAAACGGTTCTTGGCAAACCCATACTCGTGTCCACATAAAGACCCAAAAGACAAGAAAAAACAACTCGAGACGTAGTGCAAGAGAACTAATGACATTTATATATGATTATTATGACCCATCTTTACGTGCGAACGTCGATGAGAAAGAAATTTCCAGCAAAATCAATACAATCACGAAGAGGTATTTTGAAATCTAAACAGACAAGAATATCTTGGGTACAATCTTAAGACTTATCAATACAATTCGGATACTTAGTTTAACACCCTCTCGAACTGCGGAAAAGATAGAGTCCAGAAAGTCAAGGACTTGTGCCAGTAAGGTAATTAAACTTAAAATTTGCAGACAACAGCAGTAAACCATCGTAAGTCGGAGACATAGGACATGCACAAACGAATTCAAAGATACACTAATAAAGTAAATTAAACCTAATTTGAGTTTCGGGAAAACGTAATTTAAGAACACATTTGAACGGTAGAAACCGGACACTAGTCATTCTGTCAGTAGACCAAATTAAAAATAAAAGGACAGGGGGTTAATAAACTCATTAGTAAACCTGACTAATCACCAGGAACATAAAACCTTTTTTCGGAGTTCAAAACTCCCGAATAGTCTTACAGTGGACACATCAGACCGTGACTAGACAATCAAACGAACGGAATCAGGACAAGAATTCTTTACATGCACACGTGCGTTCCTTTTCCTTGCTCCGTTTTTGTTTGAATCCCTGTTTCAAGTAACTTACATTTGCGGGAACGAGCGGGGTTAATATACATAAAGAGTGTACTTAAAGAATTTTTGAACTTAAGGTTCCTGAATAGATACACTAAAGTGTAAACACAAAGACACCTTTGTGAACTGATATTAGGTCCATGTGTGTCTTCGGGAGACAGCCACTACAGTCTGTCTCTTCCTACCCAAAAGAATTCAGTCATTTTTTACTCAGTTTACCAAAAACCCACACCCTCTTTCATGTCCTATAACAACTGGTTTCCCACTACTAGGTAGATGGAGTAAAATGTTGCAAGACGTCTAAAGAAAAAAGAAAAAGAATAGTGTAATAAAAATTTTTAACATTTATAGCATGCAAAGAACATTGTTTACATTTGTTAAGACTTCACGTACCTCATTTTACTTTTTTTTTTATGATAACACCTGGGATCAGGGACAGGAAGCCTTTTTTGTGACTACCTAATTACACATGAAAAGTCTGGCAACAAAGGAGACACATGTTTATCTTTGTTTAAGAGCGTGTATATATCTGGTGTAAAAATTTCGTTTTTAAGTCATTAAGTAACGTATAATACGCATAACACAAATTCCTCTGGTATCAATGTCTAAGGGGTCCTGTAAAACTCCTCGGACATCAGTCAGGAATCCATTGACGATCATCACTGAACGAAGTGTAAGTCTTATAAACGTAAATACTCTGTACTGTTTACCGGTGTAATCAATACGGGAAAGAGAGTACGAAACTGATGGTAAGATTCAGTTATTAATCACCGATGTGGAGTAATTAAATTGTCTAGGTCTAGAAATTAAATTGTCTAGAAATTATAACTTTGTGGTGTTGGACAACTTTTTATGGGTTTAACTACCCGTCTTATTAAAGATTATAGAACATTTAAATTTAAGATGATACCGTTGTTTGAACACGAACATAGAAATACGCGCGGGTACGTTCAGAAGGACTCTCCTTTAGAGGACCTGCACCCTACCAGTCGACTATCTACAGGACATGGAAATTGTAAAAACATTGGTGACGGTTTACAGAGATCTATCTAATAGGTTTTAGGGTGTAGGTGCTGGTCAAATCCTTGCACAGGGAGTGGGGTCTGAAGTAAGAGAGACATTTAAAGTCTACGTCTGAAAAGGCCCATTCATGGGAAACCACACATACCCCGAAAAATAAAAATTCTTTCTACTATACCTCTCTAATAAAGTCAATAAAGTGTACATGTTTATTTCGAGGTGAGAAGTCCCGTCTGTCAGGTTTAAATATGGAGTCTGTCCGCGATCAGGTTAAATAAAATTCACTGGTTCCCGTACACATATATAAACCTTTCTTACTTTGGTAGAGAACCCCGACCCTAAATTGACAGATCCTACCAAGAAAGAATTCCTTAGAAAACATTTTACAAACAAATTTGACGACACAAGGTCCAGGACTCCCTTCTAATCACCTATCTTTACAAAATACGACTGTTGAAAACTAATCTTGACCCTTACACAGAGGAATAAATTAAATAGACAGGAACGTATGGTCGTGACGAAATTTTGGTAACCATGAAAAAAAAAATCCTTTCTGTTATGCTTTGTGAATTTTACAAACCTTGTGTAATATTCTTCAGGAATCCTTCTAAAATTACCCTTATAAATAATCTCGAAGAATCTCGCGAGACTTTTCAAGTCGACTATTATTACATTATTGTTATTATTAGTACATTACCTAACAAAGCTTAGGACATGAACTCCTCTGTAATATCTTGGTCTTTACATAACGAAAATGTACTGAATAAAAGTTTCCGTTGGATGTCTTCAATTTCCCTAAATACGGAAAAGTAAAAGGCATCCTATTACCGAAATAAATAAAAAAAATCTTACTTTACTAAACTTCGAAGACGTCTCGAAACGTTAAACGTATATGTTTCACTTAACGAGTGACTTAAGTAAGTCACGGTGTTCCCTTTTTTATTAATCCTATGTCGAATGTTTTCGTTCCGTCTTTTTAACGGAAAATCCATCGTCAGAGGTAAAGAGAGACATTTGTATTTATTTAGTAGTAGACATTTAATGGTAGTCGTTTTCTTCCCCTTTTGAACCTTTAGTTTAGGAACAAAAGGATTTACCGAAAACTGAAACGGCGTGTGGTCGTTGCATAAATGATAAGGGTGTGTTGCGACTGATTAACGTGTTAAGACTGTCTTTATATGGTCGAGGAGTTCCCTCACATGAAAATTTTTTAGGCTAACATAATTAGGAGGGAACTTTGTGGTCTTCTTTAAAGTCGTCAAAGAGACAGATCAATGTTTTATTGGGTAAACCTTTTAACTTAACACATTAAACAGTAACAAAAGGTTCAACAATCACGTTTGCATATAGTCGTCGTTCAGTCTGAAAATTTATACCAGCGAAACAATTAACGACCGACAATTTGTAAATAAAGTTACTTATGATAGTAAATACTGCTTATTCTGTAGACCTTATACCGAAATTTGTCGGTTTAATTAAACGGTCAAGAAAAAAAAACCTTAAGGATTGACCTACCGTATGAATTTCTAAATAGTCTCTAAATCCCCACACGACTTATAACGAGAACGGAAACTCCTTCAGTGTCACGACCCAAAAACTACGAGTCTCTCAATCGTTTGTTCTTGACGCCTCCTTAATTCATCGAGAAATCGCGAGGGACAAAAGGTAGGGCGGGTGGGATTCGATCCGATTCGGTATTGACGAATGACGGACCGACAGAGGACCGGAGAGACCCGGAACAAAGGTGGGCGACCAGTGCAAGGGTGGGAAGGGGTGCCAACTCCGGTGCACATACCGGGTCGGTCACCGCGCGACGAGTCGAGGGCTCCTGCGGTAGGAGTAGTCAACGCATACTTGTCGTGCGAGATCGACGCACTACGTAGTCGGCACAGGTAAGAGGTGAAAGAGAGATTGCCCCAAAAAGGTGGGAGACGCGACAATTGTAAAAACCACACCTCGGCCGGACAAGAAACGTCCTACAAATCGTCGTAAAGGACTGAAGATGGGGGATCCACGGCCCTCGTGGGGGGTCAAAACCGTTGGTTTTCATTGGGGCCTGAAACACTTTAGAAAAGGGACCTTTCCTCCTCCGCTCCCGTTCTGGAATTCGAGAGGGGACCTACCTCTTGGCGACCGGACGTCGCACGTCTACGCTGGGGGGCACAGGAGGCATTTTGGAGGACAGACGCGAGACGCCTGAATACTGCGTGTCACTGAGAACGGCCGACGAGTGGCACGGAAAATCGGGGTCGGGTCGACGAGAGCGAAGCGTGCAACAGAAGGACAGTGCCGGAGCCAGGAGTGTGGTGGAAAGGGGAATGAGGACAGGACGACGTCAAAGCTCTAGCACACCCCTTCGAAACCAGACCTCTAAGGAGAGAGGAAAGAAACGGAGTATTTGGGAACGAGTGGGAACAGTTGGGAGAAGTCCTACTGTCACGGGGGAACCCTTGCTACCGGACCGACTAAAGAAAGACCTCAGTAGACCACCGTAAACCACCAAATGACTTCACGGTACAGTCTAATAGGTGCAAACTTAGGGTCGAGACGACAAACGTTCGACTCACTTGTTTAAGGGGAGACTATCAGGGTAAGACACATATCGTCCTTAAAGTGTCAACCAGTCTTTACACTTTTTAGTTCGTTGTATTAGTTATACCTCCCGAACCTCGGGGTTTAGGCCGTATATTAGTTCCGAGACGGACGCACCCCCTGGGGGAGGGAAGGGACCGCCGGGGCACCGACTCTGACGCGAAGGTTTCGTCCCCCAGGCCGAAACCAGGGGACAAGAACAAGTCGGCGATTCAACATACACTGACAAACACTGGGGTACCTGCGGTCCGAAGGGACAGGAGGTGACAGAGGACCTCAAACGAGTTTAAGTGTCAGAGGAAAGGAAATACTACTTCTACCTACCCCTCCCCCCGAAAGTAAATGGCACGAGAACAACTCCCAAATGTGCACACTCCGTGACTCGAACCACGACCTCCGTCTCGTCTCTTATCTCGTCCGCCGTGGGACGAAGACGAATTGTATTTTGCACATTCACTTTATATATCCCACGACCACACTGACTAGTCGCGATTCGTTCTTACTTGCGACCCGGGTCTCCAGCCGTACATTGGACTCTCACAGCGCGAAGACAAAAATAAAATGAAATAAAATGACCGGACAGTCGTGCACCCTAGAATCAAAGGACTGGCCTCTCGGTCCGACGCGGGGGACGTAACCTCCGCGTGTCAGAATTGGTGACCTGGCGGTCCCTCCAGGGGGACAAACGTCAAGAGTTTTCGCAGTGGACCTACTCCACTACAGACTCAGTGACTACTACCCCGTCCAACTCTGAAGGAGGAGCTCTCCTTCTCACAAAGGTTCGTTTCCTTCTGATTTGGGTCCACGAGAACAAACTACCCTGACGACTTTTCTGGTGTTTTCGCTCTCCTCGAGTCAACCCGAAGAGTCTTTTCCCTTGCTCGTTTCTCACTGACGGACACAAAGTCGTCTCTCCGCAGAGAAGGTATATTCCGGGAGATCGTGGCGTGACCCGAAGAGTCCACGATCACCACTTCTTGGACGGACGGCCGCGTCCTCTGGACTTTCTGCGCCCAAGCTAGGGACCCAGCCCTTCTAGGGGACCTCCTCCCGTGCCGTTGCGTGAGGTCATAAGAACGGACCTCTTAGGGTACCTGTCTCCTCGGACCATCCAGGAACCCCAGTGTTTCTCAGCCTCTGCTGAGTTCACCGAATCGTACGTGCGTGCGTCGTAGTGTCGTCCACCACAGATGTCCCGTTATAAACCTCCTTATAAGGTTTCTTGACAGGTGATCTATTCGTCCTCGACCCACCTCTGAAGTCGTACGTCGAAAAGTAAAGAAGGTCGATGACCCTTCTTTAGGTAAAGAGAATCCGGTCGTGTCTCACACACCCTCCTCAGGGACACCAACCTGATATAGCACTCCTTTCCCTTAGGCTCAAACAAGTCTGACTAAAAGTCCGTCGCGGCAGGTTTCGTTAGTGTGCGATCTCGGTCTTCCGTGTGGTGGTGGCTCCATCGGAAGACAGTAAAAGACGCAACCACGTCCTTTCCGTCCGACCCGACGGAAGTCGCAGACGGACCTCAGAGACGACTTTCTTCCTACGAAGTGACTCTCCGCACCCCCTAACTTCCTGGGAGTAGTCTGCCAGACGTACACGGGGGCTTTCCGATTCTGTGTTTCCTAGGGAAGAGTTGTCCGAGACCTTCACAGTGGATTTGCCCGGTGGCACAAGTGGGTACTCACCACAAGAACTCTAGGAGTCACTGACGTCAATCTTGGACGAAGACACTATTGGCGGTCGACTGACAGGACGACTTTGCGGACGTCCCTCTGCCTCGTACCTGAGTTCGGTGCTTACCGAGCCAAGGGAAGAACTCACTCGAGGGGCCCGCACGTGTGGTCGAGTGCGCGACCGTCTAGGTGAAGTTTACGGCTCCCACACGTGCGTGCAGTCAGCACAGGACGAGAACCGCCGGGTCCCCGACGTCGGGCGGTCCGAGGAGACAGAGACCCCGAAGAGTCCGTTTTTATGACCTCGTCGAACGGTAAAGGAGGAGGTCCCTTAGAAGGGCTGGGTCCCTAGCTTGGGTTCAGAGGACGTGACCGTCCGCCCAAGAAGTTGGGGCACGGTGAACCCTTCGGTCTTTACCTCCTCCTCCTCCTACAGGTTTACAGGTATCCCACATGCCCCACGAAGACAGGTGATTCGCACGTCATTTAAGAGCTATCAACTTGTGCAAGTGGAATAATTCACGGTATCGGGTGTAGAAATTTTATTTTTTTTTGTCAGTCACGAGATCATTGTGAGAACTGGACCCGAAGGAACACCCTTGTCAAGTCCGTAGGACACAGTTATAAATAGAACTGAGACTGTCAGTGTTCATATACCTGAATCCAACTGTTTGGTCAACCGGATTTTTCTCGTCGTAAAACTACGTCTACTCTTAGAAGTCACCCACGATTCTGTTAAGAGAGTTTCCATTAACCCTTTGTCCTATAAGTGTATTACGGTTTCATAACGGGTCGCACCTACGTAGAGTATCTGCACTATGGCCTAAATTCTTAGGTTTGTATCTTTCTGTGCACACTATATCAAACCAAACGTACAATTATATTTCAAAAATCTTCCTTCTTGATTGGTCACCCCTACCTCCACTCTCACCACCAAAGGAGACCCCAGTCATGACGAGGCCCTTCGCTGCCCCAACTGACTCTACGAGGCACATATAGGTAGACTCACCGCCGAGGGGTCCACACATGTGCACAGCTCTCAGTGACCTGACACCAGAGCTCTAAAGACAAAAAAAGCACAAACACGACCCAGGCACCCCGGAGCATACAGCCGAGGACACGAACAAGGTGCGGTTGAAGTGATCTCGACACCAAACCCTATGTCTCGTACCACGGTATACGTGTGTGCATTCTCGTTCACCCAAAACTTTTCGGCTCAAAAGAAGTGGTAAAATTTCAGACTTATCCTTTCTACTCAAATCGAGTCTGACAGAAGAAAACTCAACTGTTCATGAAATAAAAATGTATCCTTAATTCTAACTGTAAAGAAAAAAAAGAAAGAAAGTTCTATCCCAAATATTGAACGTCTTTACAGAAATTTACAAAGGTTTGGACACGTAGACATCGAAATGGGTAAACGAGTAAATAGGTCGGTCATCGAATAAATAAGTAAATGAAAATTATAAAAAATTCCGCGTGTGTACCTCCTCACATGACGATCTTTTTTCGTCTGTAGACATCTTCGGTCTCCAAGATCTAAACTTACAACGACACAGGAAGGTAAGACGGACTCTTTAGTACTAATTCAAAGACGAGAGTAAGAGTGATGAGTAGGAGTATATTACTCAAATTATTATCACGGTTCCTACGACATGGTGACACTCTTAGGTCATAACGCGACATCGGTAAGTCGTAAGACGTCAACTGACTTCATCCGCGTGGAGGAACTCTTCACCTAAACATTGACCACTCATCCTACTCTAAGTAAAGGAGTAACCTAATCTGCTCAAGATTAAAATATACTACCACTGTGACATTCTAAAGGAAACTTTTTTTAAAAATTTTTGGTTCACTAAGTTGGTGATTTAATTTTAACGATTGGTCACAAGATCACCGAATAATACATAAACTGATCCTTCAGATCAGGGGTCTTCATTATATCAATACGTCACCCCAAACTCTCTTTTTGAGACACCTTTAAGAACCGGTCTTCCTTTAGTTTGTCTCTCACATAATCGGTTGAAAACGAAACCGTTGTTAAGGTTTTAGAATCGTCGAATATCGTTGAGTAGGAATAGAAGACGGGCATAACAAACTCCCCAGACCCAACACACCAGCCAGACACCCACACAACTCGTATCGACCTAATTAAACTGAGTCAACGTCAGGTAGACAGACTTGTAGGTCCTCATTCCTCCCTTTACTTAAGTTCCTCTCTTGACTGAATGTGTAGAAAATTTCGAGGGTAAGATACTCGGTTTCGTTCAACGTACTGGTGTAGGTTCGGTAAGTCCTTTTTCAGCACACCCGTGCCTTCCATACCTACTTAAAACTTGTTCATTCAGTTGGGCCTTTCACTTCCAATCCTTAAGGGGTCCACCAGGTCCCCACTTCCCAGGTGGACGGCTGCGTCCCCGTGCTCGAGCGAGGGACCAGACCCTTCTGTTGTGGGTGGCGTCCCGTCGACTCGGCGACGTGGGGTCGAGGACCCGGGTGCGCGGGAGCTCTGGGACGAGTCGTTGCTCTACGACCGCCGGAGCGCGTCGACGTCTCTGGGTCTCGTCGGCCTTTATCTATTCTCTTCTGTTACCTTCAACGGCACTCCGTGTCGCGAACGGAAACCAGACTAAACTTTAGGGAGGTCTAAGATTTCTCTCTTAGTAAAAACGGTTCAGAATGGACGTGAGGTGGAAGGGTAGGAGAGACAAGTACTTGCATGAAATACACAGTCCTTTCGAGACTAAATCCCAAGTAATAGAGAAGGGTCTCTTTAAAAGTCCCTTGGTACTAGAAGGTACTCAAGACTTACTCAGGTTCCTAACTGATAACGGGGACCCAGATAGTTTAATTCGGACTTCGATTGGACCCGAAACTTTCATTCGTCGGTTAAAGATTTCTTTTAGCTCGTAAAGTTTCCGGGAGTATGACTGTAAAAGTCATTCGACATGTGTACAGAGAGCAGAGGAAACCGAGGTAAAACCGGTTTTACCTAATCTTAAATCGAGGTAAAGCTCTCTCTTTAGAGACCTCAGTCTTCCGAATTTATATGGGTCTTTTCCTTTTCCTTCAAATCTCTAACCCTCCAGTGTCTAATTGACCTTTCTCCTTAGTCTGTCCATCGCCAGGTCTTTATTTGTCTTCATTAAAAGTAACAGGTGGAACCAACGAAGAACGGAATCGTACTTCTAACACATTGTCCCATCCATTTTTATAAATTTGAGATATATGGTAGAAGTAGTGTTTTAAACTGAAGAAAATGAAAAGACGAGTTATCGTTCTGGGAGACAATCGTTACTTGTAAACATTGACCTAGAGTAGAATCGACAGAAAGCCCTTGTCAAGAAAACTGAAGATTTAGAATTGAGAGTGAACATAAAGTCTAGACCAGTACTGCGAACGTCACAGAACGACAGAAGAAGTGAATCCTACACGCCAACACTTGGCCTGCTTTGTCCGTTTCCCCTTTGTTCACCAGGACGAGTCTACGTGCTGGAGACCCTACACTTCACCCGTGGCCTAGAAACGGCTCCAAGACAACCCTAGATAGCAGTACGACGACGGTTCGTTTCCTCTCAAGAAGGCGACTGACAGCTGGAAATCCCGGGAACCAATAGTGGACCTGGCAGGTTAGACATCTTTTCATCTACGTTCCGTCAAGCATTGTCACCACAATCCAATCCTCATTACCTAACTACCACAAAAAGGATTAAAAATCAGGAAAAAGTAAATAAGTATTGACAACACTACGAACCTACCGTAGTGGCTGAGTTACCTGTACTCAAACTCATTTGAGGTCCTCAACCACTACCTGTCCCTCCGGACGGCACGACGTCAGGCACCCCGACGTCTCTCAGCCTGCGCTCACTCGCTGACTCGACTTGACTGGACGACAGTGTCATAACAACGTCCCTGTTCGGTCAAGCCTCAGGTACAACCTTGACAAAGAAACTGAACGAAAAGGAACGAAAACAATAATATTAGTATGTGGTACCGGACAGAGTGTCTTAAGACAGGGAGACAGACTGGGACAAGTCTTGGAACAGGAGAACACCTATCGTCCTTCTTTCTTTAATCGTGTAGGAGACGGACTCCGAACGGTAAGATCCTCCGCAAACGCTCTAATTACCGGAAA
This sequence comes from Capra ibex, assembly GCA_006410555.1. Taxonomy (NCBI): domain Eukaryota; kingdom Metazoa; phylum Chordata; class Mammalia; order Artiodactyla; family Bovidae; genus Capra; species Capra ibex. The sequence continues at coordinate 62,124,825 of SJYO01045292.1, forward strand.
ATTGAGACGAGGGATAGAGAGGGTAGAGTCTAGATATTTTCTTGGACCGTAGGTCTGGGACCATTCTACCGACAAAACTCTGTAATCAGACGGGAGAAGAGCCAGTCGGTCGAGAGAGGAACGGAGTTGTGGATCGGAGGTTACGTAACCGGACTGTTCCCTGATCTTCGCGCTCGAACGTGAACCATTATCATAGTGGAAATGAGGGTAAATGAATTATAAAACGAACTTTAGTCTAGTGGAGAAGTAAATTTATTTAAGTGACATTCTCTTGTAAAGGAATGATGGTAGTTGTCTTTGATCATAACGAACGGTACTTGTCATCTATCGTAAATTTTTCTTCATGTTCCCCTTCTTTTATTATAAAAATTCCGACTTATTATGGGGTGACATCCGCACAGGGTGGGTGAGGTCACGAGAACGGACCTCTTAGGGTCCCTGCCCCCTCGGACCACCCGACGGCAGACACCCCAGTGTGTCTCAGCCTGCGCTGACTTCACTGAATCGTCGTCGTCGCCCGTCCATGGCGTCAAAGAAACAAGCAGGTAGTCACCTGTCAATCCAACAAAGACACAGAGTTGATAACATTTATTTGGACGTCATTTTTGTCCTCACATTTGTGGGCGAAGCTCCATGATAAAAGTAGAGGAAACTTATATGTAGGGGTTTCACCCTGACAACCTGGTGTACCAGAAAGACAAAAATTAAAAAACTTCTCGGAAGTATATAAAAAAATATCGTCGACGTAGCAGAATGTAAGAGTGATTGTTACGTGTCTTAAAGGTATAGAATAGGGATCAATTATCTTGTCACGAACTGTGTCGTTTAAAATTTTTATTTACTTACTTACTTACTCATTCACTTATCATCTATAAGACTACCTGCTTCCCTACGTTCCTTCTCAGAACTCTGCCCTTACACTGAGAGGACGCTAACACACACTCACCGAGAGGAACTACAATCAAGAAGAGTCCACCACGTCACCATTTCTTAGACGGGTGGTTGCGTCCTCTACGACCAAACTACGGACCAAATCCTCCTAGGGGACCTCCTCTTTTAACGTTGAGTGAGGTCATAAGCATGGTCCTCTTAGGGTACCTGTCTCCTCGGACCACCCGATGTCAGATACCCTAATGTTTCTCAGTCTGTACTGACTCGTATGTGAAGAACTACAACAATGTGAAACTTCTTGAAAAATGTAAAATAGACACTTAGAGATATGTTTCTGTCGTGACATTTCAAAGTCAAGTCAAGTCAGCGAGTCAACACAGGCTGAGAAACGTTGGGGTACCTGACGTCGTGTGGTCCGGAGGGACAGGTGGTGGTTGAGATCCTCGAACGAGTTTGAGTGCAGGTAACTCAGTCACTACGGTAGGTTGGTAGAGTAGGAGGTAACAAGGGAAGAGGAGGACGGAAGTCCTCCTAAAAAGGGTCGTAGTCCCAGAAAAGTTTACTCAGTCAAGAAACGTAATGCACCGGTTTCATAACCTCGAAGTCGAAGTCGTAGTCAGGAAGGTCACTTATAAGTCCTGACTAGAGGAAATCTCACCTGACCAACCTAGAGGAACGTCAGGTTCCCTGAGAGTTCTCAGAAGAGGTTGTGGTGTCAAGTTTTCGTAGTTAAGAAACCGTGAGTCGGAATAAATACCAGGTTGAGAGTGTAGGTATGTACTGGTGACCTTTTTGGTATCGAAACTGATCTACCTGGAAACAGCCGTTTCCTTACAGAGACGAAAAATTATACGACAGATCCAACCAGTATTGAAAAGAGGATTCCTCGTTCACAGAAAATTAAAGTACCGACGTCAGTGGTAGACATCACTAAACCCTCGGGGGGTTTTATTTCAGAGAGTGACAAAGGTGACAAAGGGGTAGATAAACGGTTCTTTACTACCCTGGTCTACGGTACTAGAACCAACAAACTTACAAAATTCGGTTGAAAAAGTGAGAGGGGAAAAGTGCAGGTAATTCTCCGACAAATCAAGAAGAAGTGAAAGACGGATTCTCACCACAGTAGACGCATAGACTCCAACAACTATAAAGAGGGCCGTGAGAACTAAGGTCGAACCCGAAGTAGGTCGTGCGATCGCCCGTGGACGGCCCGTCGTGGCCCTCGGGTCGACCCAGGAGACCTGGACCCTCGACGTCAGCCCCCACCCCCTCTGAGGGCTCCCTCCCAATGCACATACGTGTGTTAAATAAGTGAGACATTTGGTCAGTGTGAGGTTGACTTTTCCACATATATACTTCGTTCGTGGATGGAGACACTTCGGGACGCCGACACGGTGGACAATCGGAGTCTCTTTAGACTGTCCCCTCCCTTACACAATTGGAGGAACGATCCCGAGACTCCTGCTGTGACTTTATTAAGTAGCGTCCTGCGTGAGAAGAAGGCCCGTTCGGGGGAAACACAAGGGGCCCCTGTCCGGAAGAGGGAAGACGAGCCACACGACCACAGTTACCCCTCGAAAGAAAGACAGGAGACCGAGTGACACCAAGTAAAAAGTCCAATGTCTTGAGTTGTTGCACTTCTCGCATCGAGCCGACGGTTTTTCGTGGTTCTTCGTGCGGCAGCCCTAAGTAAAGTCACTACTGTGGAGGTTCTGGAAGCGAACGCTTAGTCCAGACAGCCCGCCCCCGGGACCGAGAAACGAGGGGTCGTCCGCGGCCCGTCGGTGCGAGTAGAAACCGTAGAGGCGTCTAGAACTCCGACTGCTTACCACGTTTCAGGAGGTCTACCTCACACACCCCTGCGCCCAGTTACTGTAGTCGGAGCCTCTCGGACTGAATGACCGGTGACCTCAACTCTCTCTCGTCTCACCATGCATTTCTTTTAGGAGATACATTACTTTGTATTCTGTAGAACTACATTTTGAATACTTCAATGTTGTCACATATTTCCTTTTTCATTTTTAAGTAAGTAAAGTGGATTTGGAGCCAATCGCAAAGGCACACAAAGAATTCTACACACACCACTGATTGTCCTGCCGTGGATGTAATTAGTATAGTCGACCTTCGATACTCTTTGGACGACACAAAGACATAGTCAAAGAAACCTTCTACGTAGTCTAGTAAATTAAAAGGGTCATGTGAGACTACATTCAAGACAGTGGAGGGTAAACGTCTACTCCTCTTACTTCGAATTTTCTCGATTTCTAGACCGCAGTCCAGGTTCTTGATCCCGAACTGAGATCTGGGCATGGGGACCCGGACATAAATACGACATGAGCAAAATGTCACGTCACCCAAAAACAGAAGGAAAGGAAGGTGAAATTTAAAAATAACTTACGAAAGGTCACAAAAATTATCTTAGGTCTGAAGGACTTAAAAAGTAGTTCTCATTTGGGTGGATTCTAGACACTAAAAAAAAAAAAATTTGACTTTGTGAACTCGGTTGAGAAACTCGAGTTGTGAGTTGGACCCTCATATAGTACTATTTATTATTACTGGTTTTACAAGTACTTGTGAAGTCACTTTGAGTGATAACTAAACGTCATACTCAAACCTCCGCTCCTTAGTAAAGAAACAGAGGTTTACAGAACATTATCCTATCTAACTGGGGATCTCAAGGATCGGACAACTGAACTAGACACTCCTATATAGTGTCGGTTTCTCCGACTCCCAGTGAACCGAACTAGTACTTGTACCGGCTCCACCCTAACACGACTGGGGAAGACACCTAAGTGTCAGGTTAACAACCACTCTTTTTACGAGAGGGGGGGTTAGCCTTGACACAGAAGTACTGTGCAAATGTCAACCGTCGAGAAACTCTACGTGGTACAGACGGTATTAGGCGGAGGCCCCTTCACAATAACTATTTCAGACTCTGCTCGACCGACTAAGTCTCGTCGGAGAAACGTCTGACCCTTTGACTCGACGTCTCTCCACTTCAGTAATTGGTTCCAGTGTGTTTGTACGGGGTCCGAAGAGGGAGGCCTCAGGTGATTGAGGCTTACGAGATCGTTGGTTTGTATGTCTCTTTTGCGCCGTCCGCGACCAATAAACAAATCTCACGGGTCTCGTCGGGAACGAAACGTGTCAAATATAGGCGTTTCGATATAAGTCTCTCACGGGGCTTGACTCAAGTGCTTAACGGCCAGGGATCCCGAACCCGAAGGGACCGCTGAGTCTACCATTTCTTAGGTAGACGTCAAGTCCTCTGGGCACAAACTAGGGACCCAGTCCTTCTAGGAGACCTCTTCCCTTACCGTTGGGTGAGGTCATAAGAACGGACCTTTTGGGGTTCCTGTCTCCTCGGACCACCCGGCGTCAGGTGTCCCAGAGTCTCAGCCTGTACAGACTCGCCGATTCGCACAATCCTTAACGGGAAGCCATGGTTAAAAGACTCGGAGTCAAAGGACAAGACAGTTTATCCTTATTCTTATGGAGACCATATATTGATGATCCCAAACTTTGTTTTGAGTCGAGACAGAAAACTCCTTAAAACGTTCTAATTGGCATCCTGAATTTTAATAACATTAATTTCACCAGTGAGATGGTTACAATGACAATAAGAACCTGCTCCATTAGTGCCTTGAAGGTTCGCTCACCTAACCCTTTCTAGAGACAATGCCAAAAACAAATCAGGGATTCAGTACAAGCTGAGACGCTAGGGTACCTGAGAATAAAAGACGAATAACTACTGTCTGAAAGAATAAAGTCTCGAGAGGTCCATCTTTAAATGAGGTAATCTCAAATGAAAATTTTATTATCAACGATCTTTCGTCGTTTGCAAACGAATAACCCTCACATTTTATTGAATCTTTTAAACGTCGTATCTACGAACTTATGTATACATTTGTATTAGAACTGTGACAAAGAATTTGAATTTAGATACTTTTAAGACAACTGAAAAATAATTAAATCTTATGGTCACTATAATAATCACAGATGATAGAGGAGTCTACGTCCGTCAGATAACATTACTGTTTATCTAATTTTTCATAAACGACATCATTACTATAAAAACAAGTATAAAGTAAGTTTTAAATCTGAGATATTGAAGGACTTAATTACTTAAAACATCTTTACATTGTCTTTATGGTACTGACATAGACACCCCTACTTTTAAGTCAACATCATTATTCGGTTCATCAAATAAGTCTCATTAGTACCACTTTAAAATTCAGTGTGTTTATTCGTTTACTTATAAAGAAAGGTCATAAACCGATTGTTCTCGAGAGACAATTTTACTCAGGTTTATGTAACCTTAAAAAGGTTTGACAACCAGTCAATTCACGTATCGTAATCAAAATAAATTTATTAAACTCCATCTTATCACAATACTTTCAGTATTTAACTAATCGTATTGAGATTATAGTTATTTAGTACGTTGTTACTAAAACATGGACGTAGAAAACACTTGTGTTTTCACACCCACATTAATTGTTCAGGAACCGTCCTCTTTTTAACAAAAATTACCAAAGTAACAATCTCAGAGAATGACCCTACGTTTTAAAAGTAGTACGTTCGATTTTATAAGATTTTTACTGGAAACGAGTACATTTCTCACAACGTACATGTCACTGGTCGTCTGACATAGAAAGAATACAATAAATTACATCAGAAGTAAATCTTTTCGTAAAAGACCTTCACAACTAAATACTGTTTCCAAATAGAAGGACTTACAAGTTGGTTTTGGATCTTATTCTCGAACTTAACAAAACTTTACGGAGAAACAAGGATGTCACAGACACTACAAAATAAGGACCCCTAAAATCTGATTGGAAAACAAAAAGAGGGTCTCTCTAAGTCACACATAAACTACGGTAGAGGATTGAATCTACATGTACCGCTTACACGGAACGTCTAGTGTATACTCGTGTAGACAGAAACCCTGCGGGTCTTAGGGTCTCAGTTTGAGTAGAGAACCGGCGATTCGCGCGACGCCGCCATACCCGCTCTACGAAGGACCAAGTGAAAACTCCGTCCCTCCACTCAAGGTACTGACAAAAAGATGCAAAAAAGGGGCTTCAAGTGCAGTACACTCCGGACCTAAAAGGACACTCTAGGTCGTGCGTCGTGTGCCCCCTCTGCGGACCCGGACACTGACGCTGCGACACTTACCGCACCACCGCCAAATCAGCGAGCCAGCACAGGCGGAGACACTGGGGTGCCTGACATCGGGTGGTCCGAGGAGACAGGTACCCTAAGAGGTCCGTTCTCGTGACCCGACCCAACGGAAAAGGAGGAGGTCCCCCGGAAGACCTGGGTCCCTGGCTTGAGTACAGAGACGTAACGTGCGTCAAAGAAATGGTCGATTTGGTGACAAGCACACAAGTAGTGCCGAAACAAAAGGTCCCTCCCCCGATTACAAAGTACTTACACTACACTTTCAAAGTAATGTGCCAAACTCGGGGACGGTGTCCGACTGCAATTTCATCCATGGTCACCATGTTAACAGGAGAAGGACCCAGCACGACCTGTCTCCGGTTGAAGGACCAAAAACCTTTTGGAGATAAAACTACACACACAAAGGAGGGACTCGATCGACACCATCTAACAGTTACACTCCCCGACGACTGCGAAGAGGTCAACGTGAAACAATTCAAATTAGGTAAGAAGAGTGTATCATTACTTGCTGTGATTATAATTCTTCTCTGACTAAAGTGTTGAACGAATGACATTATCGACTATTCGTGAAAGCTCCGAAAAGGACAAAGGAAAAGTTTCAATTAAAACCTCTCTCTTCCCCCACGTCATTATACCCCAACTAGTAATCGATGTTTTATAATCAGATTAGTCGTAGAATAACAGTGGGGAGAAAGGAGTCTTACATCCGAGAAAAAAACCTTTGTGACTCTAATTTAAAATATAAAATCTTAAAATTTACTGAGTCAAGTCAAGTCAAGTCAGCGAGTCAGCACAGACTGAGAAACGCTGGGGTTCTTGACGTCGTGCGGTCTGGAGGGACAGGTAGTGGTTGAGGGCCTCAGGTGGGTTTGGGTACAGGTAGCTCAGTTACTGTGGTGGGTTGGCAGAGTAGGAGACAACAGGGGAAGAGGAGGACGGGAGTTAAAAAGGAAGACTTAAAATTCTTTACGTTCAAGAAGACATATACCGGACTAAAATTTCAACTTTTTTTACTTGAGCACTGAAATTTTCCAAAAACAAAAACCAAATATTTCATCTGTCAAGAGGGGAGTGTCCTCGTACCGTGAAGTGTATTATTCTTATTACTGTACTGAAGATTTGTGGATTTCGGGACGAGGTACACTTATGCGGTGTCATTACGAGGTGAGTGTGATTAGACGGGTGGAGTCGTATTTGTATCGGGTCAATAAATTTTAAGCGAAAAGTCCATGTACTAGCTTAGTCGCGAGAATGTTAGCAGGATCTTTCACACATTTCGGAAGAGTGGGTACGTGGAGAAGAGACCAGACACATGTAAAATCCTTGGACCTTTACCTTTACTATATTTGTGTAGTCGCTCAACGAGTCTCTGTGCAAAGAACGTAATCGTTCATTTTGAAATTAGAAATCGGTCTTAATGAACAAATAATGGGAATACCCTTTTAGAACTATCTTTTAAATATTAAACAAACCCTTCTACCCACAAAGAGGGACACAGCCACAGTCTTTATTAAATAATAGTAAAAATTATAAAAACCGGTACGGAGCACTGAACACCCTAGAATCAAGGGGCTGGTCCCTAACTTGGGACGGGGGACGTCAACGTCACTTCCTAGATTGGTGACCTGGTGGTCCTAAGGGAGGTTTTCGTAAATACACATTTGACACTGGTCACTTTAACCTATACCTTCCACAAAACAGTCCCTTTCGTCTGAAGAGACGACCGACACGTGGAGTGCAGTAGGGGGTGAGCATAAGGTACGACCGAACGACCTCTCGGGACGTAGCTTGTCGTACACTTCCCGGGTAAAAGACAGTCAGTCAGTCGGTCAAGTCCGCGAGTCAGCACAGGTCGCGAAACACTGGGGTACTTAGCGTCGTGCGGTCCGGAGGGACAGGTAGTGGTTGAGGGTCTCAAGTGAGTCTGAGTACAGGTAGCTCAGCCACTACGGTAGGTCGGTAGAGTAGGAGACAGCAGGGGAAGAGGAGGACGGGGGTTAGGGAGGGTCGTAGTCCCAGAAAAGGTCACTTCTTCTGAGAGAAAAAGTTGAGAAGCGTACTCCACCGGTTTCACGACCTCAAAGTCGAAGTCTCTTATAACCCGTGGATGACTGGACCCTCAAGGGGAAAGTCATAGGATAGTAAAACGGAAAAGTATGACAAGTAGTCCCAGAGTTCCGTTCTTATGACTTCACCAAACGGTAAGGGAAGAGGTCAACCCGTCGTAAATAAGGTCTTAAGTATAAAAAGGTAAAAAGAAAGTCAGTGGGACAAATATCCTTTATCATTATCCTTTTCCCATAAACACTGAAAAACACCAGTAAAGGTTTTCCGATTTTTGTCACTTGGCAACATCATAGAGTACTGACACTTTGAAAAAAGTTTAATAGACTCAGAAGGTCCAAAAAAATTACAAGAGGATCGAACGTCTTCATCTTGAAGTACAACTGTAGATCGTCTTGACGATCCCTTGATCTAATAAAATTTCTGAAACTATAAAGAGGGTTCACACCATCCAACCTTCGGTGTCTCAACAAATTCGTCCCACACACACACGAACACACACACACACACACACTAATACATTCGCACGTCCCTCCACACACACATACACACGATAATGTGGGGACGAATGTGTGCACGTTCCCACACACACACACAATAAAACATTCGTGCCCCAGACATACACTCACAATAACATATTCGTACGTCCACACACACACACAGTAACACATTCGTACGTCCCCACACCCACACACAACACATACACAATAATACATATACACACAACACAATAACACGTACACAATAACACAACACACACACAACACATTCGTACGTCCCCACATACACAAGAACATAATAACACACACACATACAATAACACAATAACACACACAATGACACAATAACATGTACACAACAATAACACAATAACACACACTACAATAACACACAATAACAAATACAATAACACAATGACACACAACACACACAACACAATAACACACACAACACAATAACACAAAATAACACGTACACAACAATAACACAATAACACATACAATAACACACAATAACAAATACAATAACACAATAACACACACAATAAACACATACACAATAACACACACAATAACTCAACAATAACACACATACCATCACACACTAACACAATAACACACACAATAACACAATAAGACACATACCATCACACACTAACACATACAATAACACACAATAAATACAATAACACAATAACACACACAATAACACACACAATAACACACATACCATCTCATACTAACACACACAATAACACACACTAACAAATACAATAACACAATAACACACACAATAACACACACACAATAACACACACACAACAATAACATAATAATCATACACATACCATCACACACTAACACATACAATAACACAACAACACACACACAATAACACACACACAACACAATAACACACATAGCACACACTAACACATACAATAACACAACACACACAATAACACAGACACAACACACACAACACAATAACACAACAATAACACACATACCAGCACACACTAACACACACAACACACACAATAACACACACACACAATAACACAACAATAACACACATACCACACACTAACACATACAATAACACAACACACACAATAACACATACCAGCACACACTAACACACACACACTGACGCACACACAACAACACATTCGCACAAGTGTAAAACATTCATTGTCCCGTCTCCACCGGCTACACCTACACCCTTCTCTCGTGTCTCGGACTCCCGTCCCTCGCCGCCTCCCTTCTCCTGCGCACTCCTGCACTCGTAGTCTTCACGGGGCCGACCGGTGTGTCTTCAGAGACCGGCGTCGGCAGTGGTGACTGAGCCGTGCTTGCGCGAAGACAAGTACCGAGAGCAGAGAGACACGAGACAGGAGACCCCACAAAGCACGTTCTTGAGGTCACCAGTCTGCGACATTGTCGATGTCGAGTGGGGGTGCCACGACGCGGAGTCTACAACAGCCCTGGACCCTATACACACCTCAAACTTGTCTAAGAACAAGTCACCGGCACGAGACCCCGACACGTTTGACCTCCGACCTACCTGCTAGTCTTCCGGTCCACGACCCTGACACGAGAGTCCTGGACCGGGGAAAGAGTCTGTCGCACGACACACGTATTCCCCGGGACCAAACCCTCAGTCTCTTTGGGATCCCAGACTAGAGATAAGAAAAAGAAATTTGTGATTCACCCTCGATAACTAAATAAATATACATAAAATAATGAATTTTCAATGTCGGCAAATAATCCAGTCTTCAGCTCTGTATCGTACCGAGTCGACCGAGAAACGAGATGCTAAGTGTTTTCGTTCTAAAAAGAGGTCGAGACCCCTATTTGGACGAAACTCGGAGTAAGTCCGCCACCCGACTCAAGTCGGGGCGCACCGAGATCCTGCCTCGAGGGACAGAAGAGCAGTCGGCAGACAAGGAAGACCTCCGACGGGCGTGAGAAACCAAGTCTCAGGGGAAGGAGGTCGAACTTTCGGTCGCTACCTCAGACTAGAGACGAAAAATAATCGACAACTGACACCTGCTTCACAAATTCAAGGGAAAATACAAATAGATTCATAATTGAAGGAAGACCCCACCAACATCCACTTTCGTCACTTCGTATACCCACCGGGTCTTCCGCGACCCGAAGATAATTTATCACAGAAACTCTAAAACAATGTCATTCAAAACCTCGTCCTGACCCAAACGTCCTAGGTCTGTCATAATTTACGTTCCACTATAATGGTAAAATATAAAACGGACTTTGAGTTTAATCTACCTAAAAATATCAATGGTAGTTCTACGAGTCCTATTATTTTAGTAAGTACAAGGGGGTTCACACTTCTAAAGTATAGACGGAACGAAATAATCACTTCTATTAAAAAAGGGAACCGATAAAAACCTACACAAGTTTTGTTCCGTCAAAGTATAATTGATTCTATTAAAGGAGGAACAGAATGTAACTATCCACTTGTCCTCAGTTCAGAGGGGTCCGTCCACCAAAAGTGTTTAGGTCGTACGCAGACTTTTCTGTAGTGTCGTAAGGGGAGATCCTGTGTCCGTTAGAAGGGTTTCTGGAGTCCGTCTTAAGACGACAGACCTGTCTTGGACACAAGCTCAACTTTGATTCACAATAAGGACAACCTACCGCGTAAAACTCCGTGGTTCTAACTGTTACCCCACACACATTATTCGATCCGACCCTCAGCCTCCTTTACTTCACTCTCAATTAGAGTATGACCAACACCCTGGAACTCACTTACTCGATTGAGACGCGAAGGTAGTCGGTGGACACTTTACTCACATGATAAGACAGAGAGCGCTCTACTGACACTTCTAATTGTTTCCACGTATCTGTTTGCGGACGCATTGCGGACCGTCCATGATCCGTCAACACAGGTGGGATTCCCCACGTTTCTCTTCTCTCTCGGCAACCGGGAGTCTCGGTCACGTCCGCCACGCCGACCGAAGTCCGAACCCGACTGGGTCTCCGGTCTACTCCTGGGACCCGACCTAGAGTATCAGGGCGAGGAAGATCCACCGCAGTGGGACTGCGACGCACCCAGGAGGTCCTCGGAACTCTAGAAGAGTGGGGTAGTCGGTTGTCTTCTCTTCACCTAAGAATAGTCCACAACTGAGGCACAGACCTTGACGAAACTCCTGAAACACCTTCGTGCGTCCCTTGTCTATCTTACCACGCCAAGAGTGTTTCGGCCTTCCTCCATGACTGTGACAGCCTTCTGGGCACTTCAAATTTTTTTTTTTTGAATTGTTTTAGACAGGTTGTCTCATAAATTAATAACGAGTTTCGTTACTTTCTTTCCGTCGATAAACTGACATTAGTCGTTGTAGTGAGTATTACCACGACTCTATGTCCTGTCCCCAAGAGTTGATCCCCGACTAAAACGGGAGTTTCCTGTGAGGTAGGGAACCGTCGCAGACCTCCGTAAAAATCAACAGAGTCGTACTGGGCATCTCTTGTTGGGGGCCGTTGCTTCTTGGCAGTCCAGGTACAAGGTCGTCCGCACAGTCGGTGACTTTGCTAATCACTATAAATAACCCGGAAATGACATTCCTTCCCCGAAGGGACACCGAGTTTACCATTTGTCAGACGGACGTTACACCCTCTGGACCCAAGAGAGGGACCGAACCCTTCTAGGGGACCTCTTCCTTTACCGTTGGGTGCGGTCATAAGAACGGCCCTCTAAAGGTATCTGTCTCCTCGGACCGTCCGATGTCAGGTACCCCAGTGTTTCTCAGCCTGTGTTGACTCGCTGATTGTGCAAGAGAATTGATGACATTCTTTCAACAATATAATTTGTATAGTATGCGTGATAGAGTATATTCAGTAAACGACCAGTATATTTGGTCCCCTATAATAACAAGCGTAGGATTCCCCTTCGAACCCGTAGACACGTTGACTGGGTTTCCGTGTGGTCTCGTCACTCACTTTCCACCTAAGTCTTTGTGTGCGTCCGGAAGGATGAGGGGTTGGGATTCCAAGGGTCCCTCCGATGCACGGTGTCGAGATGGTCCAATCGGATCGAGAAAGAGAATTTATTAATACATTTTAAGTAAAACTTAGTCTCCTATTAACGAAGTGGAACGACTCGACCAAAGACGATTTCTAGTCGCACTGAGTCAGAGCTCAATGCATACACGGGAGATCGGATCAAGAACCTGAAGGGCCACCGAGTCTCTCGTCTCCTGGACGGACGTCGCGTCTTCCGGACCCAATCAGACACCCAGGGCTTCTGGGGGACCTCTTCCCTTACCCACGCCGTCACAAGAACGGACCTTTTAGGGTACCTGTCCCCTCGGACCACCCGACGTCAGACACCCCGACGTTTCTCAGCCTGCCCTGACTCGCTGATTGTGAAAGTGTCGGATCAAGAACTACTTGAGAGTCTCGATCCCTCTCTTCCGTGTGACGTATCGGTCGTGAGCACGTATTTACTAGAATCAAATTAAGGCCTTGGAGGACAGACAGGAAAACCAGGACTCACGTCGTGAATGTCAGTCCTAGCAGGTAGAGAGGACGCGCCGTCATAGTACTGGTTTCCAACAATTCTCAGAATCTAAGGCAAATAGGGAGAGAAAGGGTTACATCCGTTTAGATTGGTAAGGAGACACCAAAAAAGAAAGAAAAAATTCTTTAGGTCTCAACTATATATTAGACATCAGATATCATTTCACGTCAACGTGTTAATTAACGTCAGTAACGGGGGTCTCTACTGCTTGTTAATCGACTACCCCTCCCACCCTCCGTCCCCTTCCCTGTGTGACGAATAAAATAAAGACTCATACAAGATCAGAAGATAAACAAAGAAAGGGGAACCTTCGGGACTTTGTAGTCACTTCGTCTAGTCTGACCGTCCCAGAGTCCAAAAAATGCCCCTCTAGGTTAACTGTACTTCAACTTTGACGTCAGTGCAGGGGTGCCTTCACAAGAAATTTGAAATGACAGACTTCGCACCACGGTCCACGGGTCAGTCAAAGGGACACTTAAAGTGTCGACCGACGGGTCAAGGGTGCACAATCGCAGTCCGGGGCAGGGTGGAGGACTGACTAAATTTACCTACGGGACCCAAGTCACGGACGTTCCTAACCTCCTCTAGTCCACTACACACCACCCTGTGGTACCTACTGATGGTGGGGACCCGGGGAGAGAGATGGCGAACACGACAACTGTAGCAAAATTCTCTTTGAAACTTCATACGGTTCTTATACACTTTTAACTGTAACGTATCTGGGTAAGAAAAGGAATTCTCCTCACGTGTTTAACCACTTTTTCCGAAAAAAACCTACATTTCCGTAGACTTGTCAGAACCTTTTCTTCAGTAGACACAGAAGACATATAGTGAGACTTTTGTTATGATTAACCATTTTGTCAGACAAAATTCTCTGATAAATTGTAAAGTAACTTCTTCTTTTAAAATAGAAGGAGATTAACTACTCAAATTCCATTTTTTTTTTTTTTCTGGCAATAAGATATATATAACGTCTTCTTAGTGGTACTATTCCAAACAATTGTATCAGTAGTGGATCGATGGCTTCTCACACGCAAGCCCCAGACCGACGAACGGCAAGTTTTCGGTTGTTTGTCCGGTCCGACCACCTTTCCTTTCCGACGACATAAAGTCTACGGCCGTCGACACCCCCCGCCACTCCCACCACCTGCGGACAGGTCGGGGGCGACTGTTCGTCCCACTCTCGAAACTGTCTCGACCACCCCCGCACGGCGCGTCGCGCCCGCGGAAGAGCAACCGGTAGCCACCAGACTGGTCGTCGCAGAACCGACAAATGGTCAAGTAGAGGCCAAGGTCCCAGGCAAACGAGGGCAAATAAACACCGGTCAAGAGACGACACTAGGGAGGACAGGACCCGTGTCAGGCCAGTAGTTCTTCTCAGGGGGACCCCAAAACCTTAGACATTATGCCGAGTGTCCTACACCGAGCCCTATAGTAGGTGCCGGGACGTCCTTCTCGATCTCCAGGAACCGCTACGAATTACTGACGTGACAATGGTCAATGGGAGGAAAGTGACAAAAGGAAACAAAGCCGCAAAGAGTGAAAAGACTAATTTACATAAGAAACTGACTCCAAAGGGTGTCTGGCTTCCGTCCGTCTCCCGTACCGACCTCCAAGCCCCGTCCCTGGCATACCAGGACGAGGTAAAGTCAGAGTGTATTAAGGGGAAAAACACCACTCTTGTGAATTCTAGACGACAGAAGGTCCATACGTTATGTCATAAAGGTTACTACCAGGGGTGCGACATGTAATCTAGAGGTCTAAAATGGAAGATCGACCTTCAGATATCGGAATCTGACTGTAGGGGACAAAAGGAGACGGGGTCGGGGACCATTGGCGGAAAGATAAGCGCCACAGACACCCAAACCGAAGAATTCTAAGGTGCGTAGTCACTCCAGTGCGTCATAGACAGAGAGAGCGAGACTGGACAAAGCGAACCGTGTTGCGGGCGTGCCGGGGAGGCGCGACAACGCTGGCCGCCCTGAGGAAGAGAAAAGACGCCGAGTCGCCATAAGGGGACACGACAAAGAACGGGTGAGTGTGCAGCGACCTGAGAGACCGCTAAAGGCGCAGAGTCGGTAACATTTGTTGCGACCTCACTCGTACCCGCACGACTGTAAAGAGGCTCTATCGCTGGAATAAAGGAGACCTTTATACGGTCTTCACCTTAACGACCTAGAAAACCGTTGAGAGAAAAAAACTTCTTCGTGGTATGGTACAACGTGTCACCGCAGGGTTAAATTTAAGGGGGACGTCACGCGTGCCTAAAGGAGAAGAGACGTAGGAATAGTAGTGAACAGTAGAGAACGGAAAAAGGGTCGTCGGTAAGAGTGTCCACACTCTAACATAAAGTAACACCCAGAGCAAAGGGACTACCAATCACTACAACCCGTAAAAAATGTCCGTAAAAAACGGGCAACCGGTAAACACGCCACTCTGGCAAAACAGAATCCACTACCGAGTGATCACATACACTCGTGAGACATACACTATCACGGAGTCTTAAGATCACTTCCCGAGCACTTTCACTCGGCAAGGAAGAAGGTAGTGTGTAAGGGACTCACGTGGGATTCTCGACCACACCAAGGTTTGTCGTACCTACATCGTTATTTATTTTGACTGCAAGTCAATACTTCGCCTGAGAGATCTCCTCTCCTCTATGTCCGTTATCGTTTGTAATTCTTTTTCACTTTATCTACAATCCTGTACATTCAGGGTATACTTTTTATTCCACTACCTTTCACGGTCTCCCCCCGTGTCCAAATTTTTCCCACTCTCCTGACCGAAACGAGCCAGTCACTACACACTCATTTCCGGACTTTCCCCACTCCCTCGCTCGGTGCACCTTAGACTGCCCTCTCCTAAGACCGCGTTCGTCCTCCACGGCTCCCCCTTGCACGCACAGTCCTCATACATCTCGTCTCGGTCCGTCGGCCCCGTCCTGTTCACCTTCCCTTCGCGGCACACTGGCTCCGTCTCTACACCGTCCGGGTCCGGCACACCCCGAGCCCCCGGTGCCTGTCCTCAGACCGACAACCAGGATCAGTGCACCCTCGGTGCCCCCGACGTGTCAGACTTCTTTACCAGGGGCTCTGGACAGAGAGAAGGCTACGGCTAAAGTTCAAGTCCCCAAGGGTATGGTGTTTCCACCTTGGTAAACGATCTTACTGAGTCTTAAGTGACTTTCGATACTTTGAGTACCAAGTAATGTCTCTACCTATGTCATTGATGGTAGTCGGTCCTCTCCTGCCCGTCCGTCACCCCTCGTCTCCTTCGCCCACTACAAAGGGCAAGAGTCGCACACTGCCAGTGTGCCTCGCGACGGTCGAGGGGTCGGACGTCGCGGGCTCACAAACGACCCGGACGTAGCGGGCGTGCCACCTAACTCAGCTAAAGTGTCCACCTCTAGAGGTCGAGGTCCTCGAGTCTACGGTACACTGGGTTTCGAGTAAGATTTGGCGTGACAATGAGAAACGAACCAGTTCTTGGGGTCCGTTCGTTTTGGGGACTGGAGGGTCCTCGGGTACCATTTCTGGTCTTGAGAAAAACCTGTTCCAATTTAAGAACTGAACCCTTTCGTCCCGTCCTACTCTACCAACCTACCGTAGTGGTTGAGTCACCTGGTTACCTGTACTTAAACTCGTTTGAGGTCCTCTGTCACTTCCCGTCCCTCCTGACCGTGCGACGTCGGGAGCCCCTGGACTGGATCGCGGATTCGTTACTATTCAAGAGCCGATGTGTCCCTCACAATTCGTTCCTCCCCTGTACCAGACCAAAGCAAAGAAAATCCGATCTGAGACAGACTGATTTCGGTCAATCTCCTCGTAGTACCGCTAAGAGTCCCCTCCCCCGTCAGACCGACACTGCTGAGACGATCGTCACTCACTTTCACCCGAATTCGCAAAACTTCGATTTCGGGTTCTTCGAATGAGTGACCAACTTACACGTAATCCCCTTTTTACCTCCTCGAGTACTGGGGGGTTTTCGTCGATTTTGACGTTTCGAACGGTTTCACCCCACACACCTCCCCCCGACTGTCACGTGTCGAAACCTGTGCAATAGTAGTTCGGCACAAGTCGTCGAAGGGATATGAGCGAAAAGCGGAGTAGTCCAGAATCATTTCGATAATGGACCTCTTCTGAGAACTCTCACGAACTCTCAGGCAGGGAACCTGACGTTCGAGTCTGGTCAGGTAGGATTTCTTTAGTTGGGACTTATAAGTAGTCTTCGTGACTGCGACTTCGACTCCGAGGTTAGGAAACCGGTGGACTACGCTTCTCGACTGAGTAACCTTTTCTGGGACTACGACCCTTTCTGACTTCCGCTCTCCTCTTCCCCTGCTGTCTCCTACTCTACCGACCTACCGGAGTGACTGATTCACCTGTACTCAAACTCGTTTGAGACCCTCTATCACTTCCTACCCCTTCGGAGCACACGACGTCAGGTACCCCAGTGTTTCTCAACCTGTACTGACTCGCCGACTTGTTGTGGTGCACTAGAAACTCAAATTTTTGACTCTGATCGTGAAGTAAAGGTTGGTCCGGGAATATTTGACGATATAGGCCTTCCTACTCCTTTTTACGCAGGAACTCTCTTTCTGAATCTAGCTCCAGAACCGAATCGTACTCTTTCGTTTGTTCCTTCTTTGTCAGTAGTAGAAAGAAACTGACACTAATGTACAATTTACAAGTTCTTGTCTTCGCTCATTATTCGATGGTGGGAGAGAATAAGATCGGCACAACACATCGAAACCTATCAAATAAAAGAGGGGGCGTTTGGAAGTTCGGGTGTGGGCCCTCCCAATCCTGCACATAGACTTTTCGCTAGGACTAGCAAAGACACACACACATTCCCCAGACCAGCGTCCTTGAGACCAGTGTGACATCTGCTTGGTGTCCTGTTACGCGTGACCCCTAACCCCGGAAACAGAAGTAGGACTAGCGAACCAACAATTCGACACCGACTGGGAAGTCCTGTCCGTGGGCCTCGAAGGACCTCGACCTCTTTGTTTTGTGTGCTATGAAGGGCAATAGCAAAACCCCAAAGAAGATTCCTAGTAGAATAAATAAATAAATAAATAAAGACCGGTACGACCCAGAACGGACGACGAGCCTGGAGGAGATCGACCCGCTCGTCCCCGAGGAGAGATCACCACCGGTCCGACGAGTAGCGCCCCCGAAGAGAACACGCCTCGTGCCCGAGACCTCGTGCCCCCGAAGTCGCTGTGCTCCCAAATCGTCGACGCTCAGGGTCCGAGACCTGGTGTCCGAGGCATCAACACCGTGTACCCGGACAAACGAGGCTCCGTACACCCTAAAACAACCTAGTCCCTAGTCTGAAAACTAGGGTGCAGAGAACGGAACCGTCCGTCTAAGAAACGGTGACTCGGTGGTCCCTTGGGGGGTAGTATTATCAAAAATAAGTCACTTTCACCTAAGAGAGGAATTTCCCTTTGAAGTAGAGGGACGCAAGTACTAAGACAAGGGTTCCTTCGCCAAACGAGACGACACGACGGGCGACGTGCGGGAGGAAAGGGTCCGTGGACTGAGGGTGCACGAGTGACAACATGGCCCTACGCCAGTGGGCGCAAAGGGAGACCCGACACCAACACAGACCGAGCACTGTAAAAGGGGCTCTTGGAGTAGGAGTAACCGAAACTGCAAAACTTCTCGAGTTCATTGTTGTGAGTTAGGATTAATTTACGAATGAACTAAGTCCAGGAAACGATTTATATTTTGTTCTGCAGGGGGGCGGGAGACTTCAAACCCACTCAAATAATGAGTGCAATCTTAGTACTCCGACCGAAGTTCTCCGGTCTCTTGAGCGGGTTCCAGGGTCGTACGCTCCCTAGACCCTGCCCCTCAAGGACGGAGGACGTCGGGGGTCTCGTCCCGGGACGTTCGACGTGCACGCAGACGGGCGTCGCACTCCACTAAAATCCGCCGTCTCTGTAGCGCAATTGACTTACACTGAGAAGGTCCCTACCTCAGTACAAGAAGAGTCAATGTCAAAACTAATTTAATATCTCTTTGTAAAGTCACCCAACGGACGACAGAAAAAAAAAAAGAATTATTGTTTGTGGATTTGAATCATTTCCCTACTCATTGTGTCAAGTACGGTGCACAGAATTCTGTCTCGTAGAAGACTGTCAAAGATTAAATGGACACAATGACTCTCCCTTATGTCTGGTCAGGTGGGATTTCCTTTAGTTGGGACTGATAAGTAACCTTCCTGACTGCGACAGGATGAAACCGGGGGCTACCCTTTTCGGTTCAGTAACCCGTTCCGTGACTACGACCCTTTCTGACTTCCGTTTTCCTCTTCCCCCACCGTCTCCTACTCTAACAATCGCAGAGGTCGAGTCACCTGTACCCAAACTCGTTTGAGGCCCTCTGTCCGCCTGTCCCTCCGGACCGCACGACGTCGGGCACCCCAGCGCCTCTGACTCTGCGCCGACTGGGTACTGACGTTTCACTCGTCCACGAGTCGAACGCAGAACCTGGCTCCGGGCTTAGTCTCGCAAAGTAGCGTATATACAAGTGCAGACGAGAGTTAGACACCGTCTCGGAGGACCAAGTGCTATGCCTAAACTAGTAGGGTAAATGTTGTACAAACAAATTCTTTTTTTTTTTACTCCACTGAATTTTATAAGTCATCCTCTATGTCTCCAGACTGTTCGTTTACTTTCGACACATAACTACAGGTGTCTCGACAGGGGACGAGTCTTCGGACTCATGGAACACAGAGCGTACGACTAGGGTGCACAGCTCCTTCGGGCCCGGTCCAAGGGTCATCGAGGAGAGGGTCGGGACGGACCGAGGAGTAGAGAAGATGTCACTCAAACAGGAGACGAGTCAGCGATTCAGCACCGACTGAGAAACCGCTGGGGTACCTGACATGGGTGGTCCGAGGTGACAGACACCCTAAAGGGTCCGTTCTTCTGACCTCACCCAACGGTAAGGGAAGAGGTCCCCTAGAAGGGCTGCGTCCCTACTTCGGACTCAGAGGGCGAACCGTCCGTCTAGGAAATGGCGACTCGACGGTCCCTTCGGGGAACGTCAGTAAATAACCCGTGGTTTATATCCGGTTGCGGACACGACCCAGGACCACCTTTTCGCCACTCATTCAGTCTTTCGTCGGAGACGGGTGCACCTCGAGGGTAAGTGCGATAGGCTTCTACACGAGACGTAAGACACACAACGTGGATTACGAACATTACTTAAATCCACGGTCAACGGTAGTAATATAAATGAAAAGTCTACCCGTCGCGTCCGAACCCCTCCAAATGCCTGTGCAGGGTCCGGAGTTTCGACCATTCCCCGTTGGGGTCGGCCCCTCCGACCTCGGGTCCAGAAATGGAGGCGGTGCGGAGAAGAAGGGTGTCGGAACTATGCATGAATAGTACACATACTTCCTTACTTAAAGGGTCATGAAAGACTCGAGAACCAAAAAGCTACCCAAGAATTGGTCAACGTATTGGGTGCCCAACCTCACCGTGCGTACCGAAAATCCGTCGCGTCGATGACTCCTACAGTTTCGAGATTCACGTAGACACACCTATACCACGAGAACATAGGTTTAGAAATAGGAGAGTTTCCTGTCTTCTTCCAGGGTGAATTTGAGGAATAAAAAGAGAGAGACCCACGGACAGTCGACCGAAGACAATCACATACCGGTAGTCCTTTCTCACGACCCGTAGACCCTGTAATCGATTTCACGGCCGCAGTGTCGGTCGCCCATCTCTCTCTCTCCTCAGCCCTGGCAATCATCAGGTGTGGACCCGTAAATGTCCAGACGCCGGCCACTGGGCCTCGTAGAAACGGGGCAGAACCCCCTCCGTGCGCGACGGCATGCTCCAACGCATTCTGACAGTGCGGAAACGACATGAAAAGAAAACTGAAGGAAAGGAAAGTAGGGGAGCGGGGTGAGGGGTAAAAGAAGACTGAACGGAACCCCTCAACCGGGTAATAAAATGACTCCGGGGGTCGTTGTAAAAATTACGTAACATTTCGACGAATACTTTGTCGCGGCTTGTTGAGACAACCCAACCCCCTTCATACACTTACTTTATTTTCTCGAGTACCCACCTCAAAACGTCTCTGGACACCTTCTCGGAGACTCCAGTTAGAAACAAGTAATGGGTGTGAAAGACCCGGTGCGACAGGGCGACTTCCCGTATACGGAAACTTACATGCCTACTTTCGTCACGTCTGGTTTCCGGATTAAAGACTGGACAAATCTCCAGAAGTCACGTAAAAGTAGGGGAATTACGTTTGACCACCGGAGGACCGGTCCATACCAGGGCCTTACCGTAAATCTGGAGGTGTCGAATTTCTTTTACCTCTTTCATCGTCGTAATTTTTAAGTCTAATAAAGGATATTTTTAAGTTCTAAAGACCAAAGAGAATTTACTAGTCTAAGACCAAAGAGAAGTCACACCGACGCGACCCGAAACAAAGGGCACATTCACGGACAGACACTTCGAGACACGACACCCTCCGATAGAGGTGAGTAAGTGCAAGAAACAGATTTGGGGCTCCCTTAGACTCCAACATTGCGGAGACAATGAAAGACGTTCACCAGTCACACACACATATTCACACATATACATACGTATACATTCACACACACACATTCCTAAATACACACACACTCACACACACAGAAAGTCTAGGAGTCCACTTCCGTCCCTTTCGGGCACTGAAAGTCCTTATGAACTACGAGAGACCTAAGGGAAGCAAAGACTAGTGTCATTAGTGACTTAGTTTACAGTGGTTTCCTACCAACACCACCTAAGTACTGCAATTGGTTTTCGTCTGTAACCTACCTTCTCACTAAAAAAAGTTTCTCAAGAGCGGTTAATCACTCAATATTAGTATTATATTTAATTCGTGAAATGGTGATCATAATTTTCGTCTTCTCTTTTGTAGTCGTAAAATATTCGACTATCTACTTATCTATCGATCTACCGTGGATCTACTATCTGATTTATCCAGTCGGCCTCATAAACCAGTGTCAGATTTGAGGCAATGACACCCGACGTCAATGTTTTTGGAATTTCAGTGGTCTAGTAGTTCGAAATCTTTATGTCAACGTCCAAACGACAATGTACTCAGTCAGTAGGACATTCACGAAGGGTCAATTGTCCTTGGAAGTGTGAAAGACTTTAGTTCCAACTGTAGATTCATTCATTGATTTACTGCTGGAGACGGGAGTTTCTTTGTCTTCCGGGAAGAAAGAGAATCTATCAGCTGACTCCAGTGAGGATTGTTCAATATAAAGGTATAAACCACCCTTTTTTCTTCACACTTTTTTGACTTTTGGAACGCCTTGACTCACGGCTCATTGTCTCAGTGTAAAGACGCCACCCGCGTCACTTCTCACCCGTCGACTCCTCCCCTCATAAAATCCTGCAGAAGCCCTTGTTTTGTCCTGAACCCGTTTTTACGAAACTTAAAATCAAAAATTAAGAAACTTAATTTTACTGTTAATTTTAGTGTGTTAGTTGGAGTATTCGATCAAAAATACGATCAAACAACTTTCTCGGAAGATCAAAAAGAGAAAGAAGAATGTACCAGGTATGATCGTTTTAAGTTCGGTTAATTGTATGAGATACGATATGTACGACTTTTGACGGTATACCGTCCCTATAACTCGGTTGACATCTATTAATCTATTCCTATTTAGAAGGAAAAAAATGACGTGATTAACGTATCTGACCTTATCTATTTTAGTAATTGTCATCAAACCCAACTTTTAACCAAACCACAGGTACGACACAATTTTTCAAGAAAGTTACACTTAGAGATCTACACTCGTTTTGAGTCCGTCAGTCCGGTTATAAGTCAAAAGTCATTCTCAAAGTCTCCACCTTCCTCTCCCTAACACAGAATTTTATTGATTAATAATTATTAACATTTATTACATTATTAACTTATCACAAGAAATTTTGTTTGTTTTTGTTGGAGAACCAAATGACACCTATATACATTAATTTTAGTCTTGACATGACGTTTTTTTTTAGGAAAACTTTTAATAGGTTCAGAAGTTTTTATAAATCTTATTAATTTATGTAAGTCATTAATAGATACGGGTATAGTGACATATATATACATAAAACACACACACACAGACACCACACACACACATGTTTATATATATATATGCACGAGAACGTCACGTCCTCTGTGTCCTCTGTACCCAAGGTAGGGACCCAGCCCTTCTAGGGGACTACTTCCTTCTACCGTTGAGTAGGGTCATAAGAACGGACCCTTAGGGTACCTGTCTCCTCAGACCGTCCGACGTCAGGTTTCCCAACGTTGCTGAGTCTGTGTCGACTCGCTGATTCGTGCGAACCTTTTGTGTCTGTGTGTGCGTGTGTATAATCATCAATTTTGTGTGACCAGAGACCAGATTAACATACATGGTCAGAGGGAATAGCCACGTCAAGTAAAGACCAAAAATTGTCGGACTCCATCTCTACTAAGGGGAGAATCAAGGATTGTCATTGCTACTTTGGGTGTATAGAAAGAAACTCAAGGGACCAAGAGAATGTTAGGTGTGTAGTCAAGTTCAATACAGACAAATTTTATGAGGACCGATGCAAACCAAATAGTGTACCTCACTTTTGGACCTCATTTTAACCTAACTAATAAAACCTTTATTTTAGCAAGGAATTCGGCAACAGACATTCCGCCTAGTCCAGTCCACTCTCGGCATCTCGGGAAAGAGTGGAGACTCGACTTTACGGGGCGAAGACCACGCAGAGACTCACCACTCGACACGACTCTTCCGGAACGGGACCACAGGAGAAACTGTCAAAACTCTTCATCTCCCTAACATGACTTTCGGGTCTTTGCTAAACAAGTAATTGGAGGTTGTTTTGGAAGTCCTGTTTTTTGCCCCGTCACGGGGCAACCGGGCTTCTCTGTCCGAGGGACGGGCGCACAGACATAATTACTGTTAAGTAGTTTGTGACATTAAGGTCAATTGAGACAAGTCGTGTGCACTTGTCCTTAGGACTAGAGTACGTCTCACTTACCTCGACTGCAGTCCAACAAGGTCCGAGACCCACGTAACTCGAGCCTCTTCGACCGAAAGTCTTCGGGAGACAGAAACAAAAGTGTCCTACACACTCTGACCACTTCCCGACAAACAGAAAGTTTGCGCTCTACCCCTCCGGTAGATGGTCTTCCAGGTGAGCCGACGGGACCGGTATCGCCTCGTCGTGGTCGCGGACGACGTCTCGCACTTCTTGAGGTACCATGCAGACCCTCGGGAGAGAACACTCGGGGCCGTCTCACGACGCCGTCGGGGGGGTCATGCGACGCCGTCTCACGAGAACGTCAGAGACACGACTTTTATGCCAGTCATAAAACCCCCCGTCCACGAAAGGAGGACATGAGTCGTTACACAATGAGCCTACTGTACGTAGGAACCTTTCGAGGTCTTTCAGTGAACCCTCGTCTTCTTCGTAGGCAGTCGAGCAGTAGACGAGTGAGCGATACATTGCACACACATTGAGGGAACATTGCACACACACATTAGTCGTAAGGACGTCGTCTTACGACAGGTGGCTCGTTCAATATTTTTCGTTCATATAAAGCAAGAGTGACCCTCTGACTCTTAAGACTCTAGTCCCACGACCGTCCAAGACCCCCCGTGAAGGACCAAACATTGACCGACAGAAAAATGACACAGCGTTTGCCGTCTTCCCCACTCCCCAGAGACCCAAGGGAGAACATTCTCGCGATTATGACAAGTACCCCCGAGACGGGAGTACTGGACCGGTATACGGACTGACAGATTATTGTAGTCAACCCCCGATTCCAAACTTGTATAGTTAAACCCCAACCCCTGTGTTATAAGTCAGATATGTGTAATTTTAGGTAAACCGAATACATACCTGTAGATATCTGTGTTAAGGTACCCAATAGATGGAGACTTTCACTTTCAACTAGTCAACACAGGCTGGGAAACGCTGGGGTTCCTATATGTCAGGTACCTTAAGAGGTCCGGTCTTGTGACCTCACCCACTGGCAAGGGAAGAGGTCCCCTAGAAGGGTTAGGTCCCTATCTTGGGTCCAGAGGACGTAACGTCCGTCTATAAAATGGTTGACTCGATAGTCTCTTCCGGTATACATGAATGTTCACATTGTCTTCAACATTAAAGTTTCCAGTCGTCACCAGTCTCTTTTTTACATTCACTCTCTTCTCTCGACTCTCCTTTGCCCCCTTTATAGTTTTCGAGTACTGGTCTGTCGACAACTGTACTCCAGTACCAAAGACACGTCCTCTCAAGAATTAAAAAAAAAAGGTTCATTTGAAACTCAGACATATCATAGAAGGTCAAATATTCACAACCTTCAATTAGGGTCGATTTTGGTTGTTGTTTTTAGTCATTACGAAACATCCTGTTTCTTTTGGATATGTCTGAAGTAAGACGGGTGTCGCACACAAACGACAGAGATCCCCCATTTGCAAGTATCAGCAGTCGCACGTCTCTGTGGGTCCCTGACACGGAGCGTACCTCTTAACACTAAGTACTCAAAGAAGAAATCCTTGTCATTCAAATGTTTTAGACTTTACCCACACGCTGCCGATTTATTGTGTTGAGTACTTAACACTGTTTGTGTACGTATCGGCCAGTGTAGACCCTTTCTTTAGACGTCTTGGTTCTCCTTGACCCAACCGTACCCTTCCAATCCCGTTAAACTTTTCAGACTAACTTGGTACACTCCACCAACCTAAATTTCTCCCCCTTTCGCACGGTCATTATACTAGACAGGGTTTCGTCGGTCCCTAATAGGGGTTTACTGAATACGTACGGTACTACACCCTACAATCTCGACCCCAGTCGTTTAGAGATTATGTCCGACTCTGTCGCCACAAAGTCCGAAAGACCTACTTCTACCCGAGACGACGTCGAGAGAGGACACGGCGACCTCTCGTGCACGTTCGTGTCCGACACACCCAAGTTCACCTGTACCGACACAAGGCTTCCTTTGTCGGAAGCCTGTCACTTCAAAATCATTGCCTGTCACTTCAAGTCTCAAGTGAACTAAAAGTGTATAGTACTTTATCAGAAGACTAAAGGGGGAGTTGGTACATCTTTACAAGGAAGACTTGATTATCTCAGAACCGCAGGTCAAAGGGTACAAGAAGGGTTAAGACCCATAACGTCATCTCCACCCATTTACGTTCCTACCTACCCATCTTTCTCTTTCCTTCTCCCTTCCTTCCTTTTCTTCCCTCTCAAGTTCAGCAAAACTTGTATGTCCCGTCACACGGTGACGCACGTTTGACACTCGATGAGTTCTACGGAAATTTACAGACTTCTTCCAAAAAAAATTCTAATGGAAAAACATTTCGGTAGTTAATCGTATTTAGACAGACATGAACTTTCCCTCCAAGACGTGCGTGTACACAAAGGTAAACATTGGCGGAGTAACGAAGGTGATTTTTAATTAGTCCTTATACTCATTAAGTAAGTCTAATAGGGAAACGTTTAAGTTGACATTATATTACAACAAACGAGAATTAAACGACATACGAATTGTTCGAGATACTTTACTTACACTAAAATTTTCATTTTTGTAGGACAAAATTTACCTTCACTCATTTGAAGTTTTACCCTAGACTTAGAGTTCCCTCAATTTTGACCCCTAACGTCTTACGAATTTTTAGTTGTAGGAACTTAGCTAGAGACTAATCCCCTCTTTTCTCTATGGCACGATTTTACTTTGTTTAACCCTACTATGACAATGTGAAGTCAGTCAGACGTAAAAGACTAGTGACCCTCTCCCCGGGGTCTAACCCACATCAAACTGATCCCTAACGGTGACACGGCGATGACCGACCGTAGAGACTCTATCAGTTCCAGTATTCGCCTCTTTCTACAACTTCGATTATAGTAATCCGTCGGGACTTGGATTTAGATTTGCTGTCAAACGACGGCGACAACATTTTGAGGGCCCTGTCTTACGAAATGGGCACTGTCAAACTTTAACGTCCGAACACACTTACCACACTTAGTCCGAATACTGGGACTTAGGGTCTTCAGTATTTCCTCTCTGCACACTCAGTCTACTAGTATTAATAAAATAAAATAATAGTAATGACAATAATGACACTACCCGACTTACTACCGAGGGACTCCTAGAAGGTGTAGAATTAGGGACCTCGGAAACTCGTAATAGAAGATACTGTTTTCCCTGAAACGTCGACACTAAGCCAATTTCGAGGACTCTGCCCTCTAACCCGTCCTAGCAAGGTCACCCGGGCCACAATAGTGTTCCAGGGGCATTCTTCCTTTGCTCCTCAGCCTCAACCTGGCTTCACGGCACCGGCACTTCCGTCTCCGTGCGTCTCCGCAAACGTCTCAGAGGGGACTACCAGTACCTCTGCCTCCTCGACCCGGGTTTCCAGCCGCCACTGGAGATCTTTAATCTTATTCCTTCCTTTACCTGGGAGAGGACCTTGGAGGTTTTCACTGGTCCTGTCGCCTGTGGTACTCAAATGGGGTCTCTTAGGACAGAGTCTGAAGGTCGGAGATCTAGGTACATCGGTATACAGACACAGCAAAAGTAGGGTTCAACAGTGTCGTCTACGCCACGGGGAGCTAGTGGGAGGGGGCAGGTGCCCCTCTCACAGGAGGTACTTTGGGGCGGACCACGACCTCCGCCGCCGACGTCTTCGACTCTACCCCCGCCCTGGGTGAGTGTTCGAGTGCCACCAATAGTCACGTTCAATTAAGGGACCCCGACTCTTAAATTCTCGGGACCAAAGGACGACCGACCACCTGCTTCCGGCGGGATCGAGGGTTTTCGACGGGAGGCAAAGAACGGTAGAAGGGTGAACAAAGTGGTTTCGGTCGTTCTTTCTGAAAGGAAGTGTCGCTCCCGGTGCTAGGAGACACAGGGTCAGCACCGGCACTGTAGGTAGTGGGGTAGTATCCGACAACCAACCTTCGCTCAGTGTACACGAAGGTTGCCAGCTCCCTCCCCTGGGGTGTTCTCACACGTGTACACCTCCCCTCTAACCCCCGGGGAATGACTGAGGTGTGCCCGCAGTGGTCTCCCAGCTGTGTTTTTGGTCTAACTACTACGAGAAACGTCGGTTTCTATCTCTTCGAGACGTCACTCGTTTTTGTTCTGGCCCTCGACTGACACCGAGTTTAGTACTTGAGGAATAACGGTTTAAGTCTGAATTTAACTTCTTTCATCCCTTTTGGTGATCTGGTAAGTCCATACTGGATTTAGTTTAGGGAATACTAATATGTCACCTTTACTCTTTATCTAACTTCCCTGATCCAGACTATCTGACGGACTACTTGATACCTACCTCCAAACATTGTAACATGTCGTCTGTCCCTAGTTCCGGTAGGAGTTCTTTTTCTTTACGTTTTCTCGTTTTAACGACAGACCCCTCCGGAATGTTTATCGACACTTTTCTTTCCTGCGCTTTTGTTTCCTCTTTTCCTTTCTAAGTGGGTAAACTACGTCTCAAGGTTTCTTATCGTTCCTCTCTATTCTTTCGGAAGGAGTCACTAGTCACGTTTCTTTATCTCCTTTTGTTATCTTACCCCTTCTGATCTCTCGAGAAGTTCTTTTACTCTCTATGGTTCCCTTGTAAAGTACTTTTTTACCCGAGCTATTTCCTCTCTTTACCAGACCCTGGATTGTCTTCGTCTTCTATAATTCTTTTCTACCGTTCTTATGTGTCTTCTTGACATGTTTTTGCTAGAAGTGTTGGGTCTATTAGTACTACCACACTAGTGAGTGGATCTCGGTCTGTCGGACCTTACACTTCAGTTCACCCGGAATCCTTCACAGTGATACTTGTTTCGATCACCTCCACTACCTTAAGGTCACCTCGACAAAGTTTAGGACTTTCTACTACGACACTTTCACGAGGTGAGTTATACGGTTGTTTAAACCTTTTGAGTCGTCACCGGTGTCCTGACCTTTTCCAGTCAAAAGTAAGGTTAGGGTTTCTTTCTGTTACGTTTTCTTTCGAGTTTGATGGCATGTCAACGTGAGTAGAGTGTACGATCATTTCATTACGAGTTTTAAGAGGTTCGGTCCGAAGTCGTTATACACTTGGTACTTGAAGGTCTACAAGTTCCACCAAAATCTTTTCCGTCTCCTTGGTCTCTAGTTTACCGGTTGTAGACGACCTAGTAACTTTTTCGTACTCTCAAGGTTTTTTTGTAGAGAAAGACGAAATAACTGATACGGTTTCGGAAACTGACACACCTAGTGTTATTTGACACCTTTTAAGACTTTCTCTACCCTTATGGTCTGGTGGACTGGACGGAGAACTCGTTGGACATACGTCCAATCCTTCGTTGTGAATCTTGACCTGTACCTTGTTGTCTGACCAAGGTTTATCCTTTTCCTCATACAGTTCCGACATATAACAGTGGGAGGCATAAATTGAATATAAGTCTCTTGTAGTATTCTTTACGACCCGACCTCCTTCGTGTTCGACCTTAGTTCTAACGGCCCTCTTTATAGTTATTTGAGTCTATACGTCTACTGTGGTGGGAATACCGTCTTTCACTTCTTCTTCATTTCTCGGAGAACTACTTTTACTTTCTCCTCTCACTTCTTCAACCGAATTTCGAGTTGTAAGTCTTTTGATTGTAGGTCAGGGTAGTGAAGTACCGTTTATCTACCCCTTTATCACCTTTTTCACCGACTGAAATAAAAAGACCTGAGGTCTTATTGACGTCTACCACTAACGTCGGTACTTTAATTTTCTACGAATGAGGAACCTTCCTTCCAATACTGGTTGGATCTGTCGTACAATTTTTCGTCTCTGTAATGAAACAGTTGTTTCCGGACAGATCAGTTCCGATACCAAAAAGGTCACCAGTACATACCTACACTCTCAACCTGACACTTCTTCCGACTCGCGGTTTCTTAACTACGAAAATTTGAAACCACAGTCTCTTCTAAGAACTCTCAGGGAACCTGACGTTCCTCTAGGTTGGTCAGACAGGATTTCCTCTCGTCAGGACCCACAAGTAACCTTCCTGACTACGACTTCGACTTTGAGGAGTACGCTTCTTAACTGAGTAAACTTTTCTGGAACTACGACCCTTCCCAACCCCCGTCCTCCTTTTCCCCTACTGTCTCCCACTCTACCAACGTACCGTAGTGGCTGAGTTACCTGTACTCAAACCCACCTGAGACCCTCAACCACTACTTGTCCCTCCGAACCGCACGACACAAAGTACCTCAGCGTTTCTCAGCCTGTGCTGACTCGCTGACTTGACTTGACTTGAATGACAGACAGAGGTGTCTCACGTTTGAAGAGCTTATTGTGAAAAAATCACAAACGCTGAAATACCACAAAACGATTATGATAAACAAATACTTCGTAGACGATTCACGTGCCGAGAAGTCATTGTCGGCGGTATGGCGAACAGGTCGACCTGTGAGATGACGGGAAAAGAGACGTCAGTCCTATCTCAGAGCCGCTCCATCTACGTCAGTAAGGAAGAGTAAGTAAACAAGTAAGTGCTACAAGCGACTCCCCAATAGACGAGACCCCAAGGGGCCACCGAGACATCATTCCTTAGGCGGTCACCTTCGCTGCGTCCAAGCTAGGGACCCAGCCCTTCTAGGGGACCTGTTCCTTTACCGGTGGGTGAGACCATAATTGACACCTTTCAAGACTCTCTCTACCCTTATGGTCTGGTGGACTCGACGGAGAACTCTTTAGACATACGTCCAGTCCTTCGTTGTCAATCTTGACCCGTACCTTGTTGTCTGACCAAGGTTTATCCTTTTCCTCATGCAGTTCCGACATATAACAGTGAGACGAATAAATTGAAGATACGTCTCATGTAGTACTCTTTGCGACCCGACCTCCTTCGTGTTCGACCTCAGTTCTAACGGCCCTCTTTATAGTTAGTGAAGTCTAGACGTCTACTGTGGTGGGAATACCGTCTTTCACTCCTCCTTGATTTTTCGGAGAACTACTTTCACTTTCACCTCTCACTTTTTCAACCGAATTTCGAGTCGGAAGTCTTTTGCTTCTAGTACCGTAGGCCAGGGTAGTGAGGTACCCTTTATCTACCTTTTTGTCACCTTTGTCACAGTCTGAAATAAAAACCCCGAGGTTTTAGTGACGTCTACCACTGACGTCGGTACTTTAATTTTCTGCGAATGAGGAACCTTCTTTTCAATACTGGTTGGATCTATCATATAAGTTTTCGTCTCTGTGATGAAACGGTTGATTTCAGGCAGATCAGTTCCGATACCAAAAAGGTCACCAGTACATACCTACACTCTCAACCTGA
The DNA here is from genome assembly GCA_006410555.1 of Capra ibex. NCBI lineage: Eukaryota > Metazoa > Chordata > Mammalia > Artiodactyla > Bovidae > Capra > Capra ibex. The sequence continues at coordinate 62,156,314 of SJYO01045292.1, forward strand.
CACTTCTTCCGACTCATGGCTTCTTGACTACGAAAACTTGACACCACAACCTCTTCTGAGAACTCTCAGGGAACCTGACGTTCCTCTAGGGTGGTCAGGTAAGACTTCCTCTAGTCGGGACCCTAAAGAAACCTTCCTTACCACCATTTCGACTTCGAGGTCATGAAACCGGTGGAGTACGCTTCTCAACTGAGTAACCTTTCCTGAGACTACGACCCTCCCTAACCCCCGTCCTCCTCTTCCCCTGCTGGGTCCTACTCTACCGACCTACCGTAGTGCCTGAGCTACCTGTACTCAGACTCACTTGAGGCCCTCTACCACTACCTGTCCCTCCGGACCTCACGACGTTAAGTACCCCAGCGTTTCTCAGCCTGTGCTGACTCGCTGACTTGACTTGACTTGACTTGAGACCATAATAAAGGACCTTTTAGGGTACCTGTTCCCTCGGATCACCAGGTGTCAGGAACCCTAGTTTTTTCTCGACCTGTGCTACATCGTTGTCGTTGTCAGACGAGAATACACGAGATCCTATATCGCCATTAGTTGTCCATTTCGGGGACTAGGGTGCCCTGAATAGTAAGTTCCCTCTTAATAAGTACTGGGAACTGGACCTTCCTTAGACAGGTCTACGATATCTAATCTTTTGTCTACGAGGGTCACCACTCCAGTGAACGGACGTCGATACCTCGAGTAACGACGACCTCGGTCCTTACATCCTGGAAAATACACCAAGAAAAATTTTAAAGAACAAACTATAACCTCAGATCGACTAAGTGTTACAACACTATGAAAGTCCACCCGTCGTCCCGCTGAGTCGGCATGCGTGTGTGTATAGGTAAGAGGGTCTGGCCCACTCTCCCCTCAAACACACCAAGAATTGTCAGACGGACGCCGGTGTTACCGGAATGAGAGGTCTCCCAAAATTTCGGGAAGAAAAAGAGAAGATAGGTGCGACAGAATCGTAAAAGTTTGATGGGACTTACAGTCTCATGGAAAGTCTTTACGCATAGTTGAATCTCATGTAGGATTTTTTTAGTGACAATGCCGTTTGGGCCGAAGAAAGCCATAAAGACCGTGGTCTCTCCGTAGCACAAGGAGGACTGAGAGGGGGGAGACGAACACTCAGGTGGTACGAGACTAAGTGAGAATTCCCACCGCGCCTCCTCCCACCCACCAAGCCCCTCCTGACTGGCCACTACTCTACCCCGACGGTCTCGACAAACGAGCTCTCGGCCGTCGACGGAGCGACCTCGTCGCTGTCCTCCTGAGGCACCCCTGTGAAACCCTGAAGGGACTCACCGGCCGATAAAAACGGTGGAACCTCTAGTCACGACACTCTCAGATTAAAACCTCGTTCCTCACCGTCACACACCCTCCAGGGAGTAAGGAGCTGGGCCCGACAGTAGAAGTCTTAAAGGAAGATCCGCTCTCCCTGTCCCACCTCGCACTACGCCTAGACCGCCGAGGGACACACCGACGTCCAAACCGGAGGGGACCCCCACTGAAACTCCGGGACAGAGGGGGAAGGAGACGCCGGGACTGACACGGGGTCCGAACGCTCAAATTAGGGTCGACAAAGACACAAGGGAGAAAAAAGCAAACGAACAAATGGACTCTAAATAAAGGTACAAATCAAAATGTTTATTTTAAACTATTACTTAAACATCTTAAGTTCACCTTGACACAATGTCGAGACGTTGGGTTTCATTCAATGTAAGTCGGAGTAAATTTTTTAATATCAGTCGTGTAATTTTTTTTTATTGCCTTTTATAGTTTCTTTCGTATCTTAGTTGAAGTGATGAAGAGTCTGATTTTCTGGGATTGGACGAACCTAAAGATACACATACTCGTGGGAAAAGTGTTGAAACAGGGACAAGAAGATAGGTGTTTTTTTTTAGTCAAAAACGGAGAAAAGCACAAATATCTGAGACCAATTAACCCAATTGAATGTCTAAGAAAAAAAAATTTTAAATAAAATCGTATGATGAATTTCACCAATAGTTGAAAAAAGGTGATTATAATTAATATCGAGTTTTTCTAAAATAGTTTGTGGTTAGGTGACGAACGTCTCATCTAGACTGTCTCCTGGATTTTATTTAACACTTTTTTAGAAAACGTGGAAATTTCTTCGAACCCGAATCTAATCAATACTTAAGTTTGGGAACTTTTGTACGTTGTCATATTAGGACACTAAGTTAAACGGGATCAGGGGAGTCTCCCGTCAAACAGGGAGACTAGTCCTAATTTGCCTGGTCTTAACCTAAGTCCCTGAGGGGCCACCGGGGCACCAATTCTGAGGCACGAAGGTGACCTCCCCAGTGTCCCAGTCAGTGGCCAGGACCTACAAGGTGTGCGGCCCGCCACGTCGGTTCTGTCACTCTTGACGTCCGCAGAGAAATGAGTCGTCGTCTCGAAGGTCCCGGCACGAGATGTTGGCGTGGTCGTCTTCGTTTCGATCCGCCCGTGTCGACCTCCCTCGGTGAGGACAAAGGAGTGTAGGGCGACGAATGGCGCAAACGGCTCGGGACGACAGGTGCTCCACGACCCTGCACTAGTCTCTTCTACCTCGAGGGGGAGAACTCTCGACCGCACACTCACTGTTCGCAGTGGGGTAGCCCTCGGACCCGCGTGGCACCCGGCACCACAGTTGTCCTCGGGTCACTCCGGCGACTCGTCAGCACCCACCACTGGGGCACGCACACTTCGTGAGCCCACTCCTCCCCGTCCCGTCGTCCGTCTCACCCGCGTGCGCAAGAGTGGACCTGTGTGAACAAGAGTGGGAGTGCGCGCGAGACACTCGGGACTCTCACTCGAACACCGCCCTCTGATCGCAGGGCCCAACACAACCAAGGGAAACCGCTCGCCCTGACACTGAGCTCCCAGACCCTCCCCGAAATTCTAGTTATAAGGTGACATACAAAAAGAGATTGTAATTAAAAAAATTTGACCGATGTGTCAAAAAATTCAAATAAGGAAGGCCGAGACGACCGGGACAACGGCGCGCCCGAAACAGTAATGAACGCCGCTCGCCCACCGAGACTCGCACCACACCCCCGAAGAAACGCCTCGCGTCAGAGATCCTGTGCGCACGGAGACATCAACGTTGAGGTCCGAGACCCGTGTTCGAGTTGTCGACACTGTCGGGCCGATTCAACGAGGAGCCGAGCCCCCTAGAAGGACCTGGTCTCTAGCTTGGGAACAGAGGACGTAACCGTCCTCCCACGAAATAGTGGTTCCATCGTGGGTACTAATAAAATATCTTTGTCATCAACCCGAAGACCGGACCCGTCTGACTCGACTATGTGGCCGCTCTTTCTCCTGCCCGAAAGGGTGAATTTACGTATCGTCTCGGACCATTCTTTCTTGTCCGCAACTTTCGAACCGTCCCTGCAAAAGTCCACGATCTTTACACCAGAGGTAGTTCCCTACTCTACTAGAAACACCTCTTCAAACACGGACTCGACTCAAAAGCCTACTTGGTCTCCATCGACACTCGATGACGACGATCACTATTGCCACTGAGACTACAAGTGACTCTTCAATGAAACACGGCCCTTGAGACGGCTCGTGATCTGTAAATAATTGTAGAATAGAACCGAGGTGACTGCCACCCATGACAGTAGGGTAAAAATATCCATTCCTCAAACTTCGGACCTGTGTCTGACTTTACTACCACGGTTCTAAATTTGGGTCCACAACGATCGAGGTCATAGATGTCCAATCGATGACCCGAGAAGAATCGTTTTTAATTTTTAAAAAAAGAGACTTAAGTAAATAAATTTCTATCTTACGTCGAATAACTTTAGTACCTTGTGTCTTCGTTGTGTCTTATTTCAACACCTTAACTTAACAATATAAGGTAAATATCATTATTTATATAAATTTCCTCGTTTACATCGAAAATTCTAAATGACTCAATGATTATCGTGTTCATTGATTCTCAAGGACTCTCACTATGACGAACTAAACGTTCAGCTTTCTATTATTACCATAAAGTCGATCTACCGTCGTTTACGCTTTCGCACAAAGTTCGATAATGTGTCGCGTCCACTCCGCGGTCCGTGACGCCCGAGGCACCACGTCTTAGACGGACAGGGACACCCTCTACGTGCAACCTAGGAGCCCAGCCCTTCCCGGGGACCTCTTCCTTTACCGGTGTGTGCGGTGATGAGAACAGACCCTTCAGGGCACCTGTCTCCTCGAACCACCCGACGTCAGGTACCCCGGTGTTTCTCAGTCTGTGCCAAAGCACTGATTTGTGGTCATCGATTCCACAGCCGTGTCTTCCATAAAAATTTTCTGATTGAATCAAGGCACACAATTTCACCTTCGAAGTGTATTTGTGTGTCAAGACGGAAAGCTCTTTTGCTCTGCCACCGTTGTGACACGGACGGTCTCAGTTTCGACTTGTCGTCGAGAGTCACCCTCTACGACTGACGAGAAGACCCAAACACAAAAATAAAATAACTAATTAAAATAAAGACCGACACGACCCAGAAGTACGACGCCCCCGAAAGGAGAACGACACCGTTCGCCCCCGACAGGGGACGCGCGACCCCGAGGAGTGACACGACGGAGGAGAAGGCCGCCTCGTGTCCGAGGTCCTCGCGCCCGAGGCACCAGTGCCGTCCGCCCGAACCGCCAGTACCGCGAGCCCGAAGTCATCAGCGCCGCGTACCCGAAGTCATTAGCGCCGCACGCCCGAGCCGCCAGTGCCGTGCGCCCGAGGCACCAGTACCGTGCACCCGAGCCGCCAGTGTCGTGCGCCCGAGGCACCAGTACCGTGCACCCGAGCCGCCAGTGCCGTGCGTCCGAGGCACCAGTACCGTGCACCCGAGCCGCCAGTGTCGTGCGCCCGANACTGACGAGAAGACCCAAACACAAAAATAAAATAACTAATTAAAATAAAGACCGACACGACCCAGAAGTACGACGCCCCCGAAAGGAGAACGACACCGTTCGCCCCCGACAGGGGACGCGCGACCCCGAGGAGTGACACGACGGAGGAGAAGGCCGCCTCGTGTCCGAGGTCCTCGCGCCCGAGCCGCCAGTGCCGTCCGCCCGAAGTCATCAGCGCCGCGTACCCGAAGTCATTAGCGCCGCACGCCCGAGCCGCCAGTGCCGTGCGTCCGAGGCACCAGTACCGTGCGCCCGAGGTCTCGAGTCCGATCTCGGACACTGTGCGCCCGAACCACCAGTGCCGCTGTGCGCCCGAGCCGCCAGTGCCGCGGGCCCTAGAAGGACCTTGTCCCTAGCTTGGACACAGACGAACTAACCGCCCGTCCAAGAAGTGGCGACTCGGCGGTCCCTTCGGGCGAAATCAAAGATATCAGGACAGAAGAACAGAGTCATTGGTCTGACACCCGGAGACACAGCGGTAGTAGAGTCCCGAACCGTGTCCCAAGTGACTTCAAAACGATTTACTTGTTTTCTCCCAGTTTATCTGCTAAAAAACTCGCGTCTCTTTTTCTCGTTGCTTCGGTCTTAGGGTTTAGGGTAGAGGGGCGGTTACAGTTTTGTGTCGGTCCGAGGTTCACTCAGACGAGACTCTCCGACGACCTTTGTCAGGGTCTCCAATAGTCAAAGGGACGTGTCCACCCCTCTCAAAGGAGTCGTTCCTCCGTATTTTGGAATGGCCTTCGCTTCCCTCCGAGTAAGACAAAATACGCGTGGCGCCTCTTAAGTCTGCCGAGAGTCTTTTGCCTACGTCTAGTGAAAGGAAGGTACTTTTATTGGCAATCTCGCGTAGACCTCGAGTGGTTTTACGACCTGAACCTTTGAACGGGGTTTGCGACCTAAGGTGATTACCCAAAGAAATAGTTTCGGTGCTCGCTGTCACGCCGCAACGGAGTCGGAGTCGAGACGAGCGGCGCACCGCAGCGCCGACGCGAAAGGGAGGCGCCGGAAGGAGAGAGCGCGAGAGGAGAAGAGAGGGAGAGGACATTGTGAGCTTCTCATTCGGAGACAGGTGTGAGAAAGGAAGTGTCGAGTCAGTATAAGACACTACAGAGTCATCGGAAAGCTACCACCCTTATGGAGCTAAAACGAGGTTCTTAATCTTGTTCCCTTTCTCGACCTCTTTCGCCTCTGTCGAGAAACTCACCAAGGACGGTTTGTGGGCCGTCTCGACCAGTCCGAACCGCAGGTCCCCTCATCCAAAGTAATCTTTCGGGTCCTACTGGTGGACAGAGCATCTGTCAACTAAAGGTCGACGCTCTTCGCGGGACCCTCTCAGGGAAGCTCGACGACAGGGAGTTCGGGGGCCCCCGGAAGGGTCGTGGGACGCGGAGGAGGCCTGTCGAGAGCAAAGAGATTCGAGACCTCGAAAGTAAAAGCATCATTTTACATAAAGGTTTGAAGTCACTTGTCTTATACTCGGACAGGGAATTCCACAGGTACTGTAGGAGTCGTGAAGAGTCCTTTACGTGTCCTAAGGCGAGACCTGGAGCCGAGACCTCCTCTTCCGGTCCAGACTGCACGACCGACCGCAGGAAGGGTTCGGACCCAGGCACCCGTCCAGTACAGTGGTGGAAATGGCAGACAGGGGGGAGGACACTTTTTCCTCCGACATAATCATGTGTGGAGTAACGTCCCCAATTTCGACTCTAAACGGTTGTACCACAACGTGGATGATTTATGTTCAGTTGGGCTCAACAAGTACGACTGAACCTCTCACTTACTTGAGATGAGGTTGTTTAAAAATTTGAAAAAAAAAACCTTATATTAATGAAATGTTACAACACAATCAAAGAAGAAATGTTACTTCACTTAGGCGAGATGCATCCCACGCTAGGGACCCAGCCCTTCTAGGGGACCTCCTCCCGTACCGATGGGTGAGGTCATAAGAGCGGACCTCTTAGGGTACTTGTCTCCTCGGACCGTCCGGTGTCAGGTACACCAGCGTCTCTCAGCCGTACTGGCTCCCTGATTCACACGTGTGGGGGAGGGAGGACTCGGAGGGGGGTCGGGAGGGGTGGGGAGCCCAGTGGTGTCTCGGGTCCGACTCGAGGCGCACGACCCGTCGTCGTCGGGTGATCGACGGACAAAATGTGGACCCTCACAAATATACAGCCAAGATGAGAGGGTAAAGTAGAGTCGATTTGAAAAAATTTTTCCTGGAGAACCCTATTTCGTCTTGGAGAATCGCCGGAAGACCCCACCTCCACCCCGCCCGGAGGGGGACCTCTCGGTAGGAGAGACCTGTGTAGCAAAAGTACCCTTGACACTCGCTCTCTTGGTTTACGACAAGTCGTCCACCTTTGTGTTGTGCGTCGTTCTGCGACTGGCTCGGTCTCTCCGACTCCGACGCTGACTGACCTTCGCTCCCGCCGACGAGTAGACGGCGGACCCGGTGTTGCGAGTCACCTCGGTCGGCCGCGCAGGCAGCCGCTGAGCCAGTAAGTCGAGAAAATGGTTCTCGGACGACGCATGTCTAGTGCGGGACACGCCCCACCCACTCGCGTCTCCCCCTCCGAAGAGGAGGTCCCTTCCTCTCGAGACTAGTGTGCACCCAGACGAGAGAAGAACCTCTTCCGTTACCGTGGGGTGAGGCCATGAGAACGGACCTTTTAGGGTACCTGTCTCCTCGGACCACCCGACGTCAGGTACCCCAGTGATTCTCAGCCCGTGTTGGCTCGCTGAAGTGAAAGTCAAAAGTGAAAGTACGTAGCCTCTTCCTTTACCGTTGGGTGAGGTCACAAGAACGGACCTCTTAGGGTCCTTGCCCCCTCGGACCACCCGACGGCAGATACCCCAACGTGTCTGAGCCTGTGTTGACTTCCCTGAACCGTCGTCGTCGTCGACGAGAGGAGACAACTCTTTCGCCGCGGGACACACTCGTCTGTCACTACCCTAGGACCGACCCGAAACTCGATCGAGGGACCGGTGGATGACATGTTCCGCCTTTTCCGTCGGGTGACGCCGCAAGAACGACCCTTTCCAGACACCCGTCTCTTCGGACCGTCAAACGTCAGGGACCCGAGTGTCGCAGCCTATGCTGAGCCGCTTATTCGTACGTGTGTGTGTGAACCCCTTGTTTTCTAGACACGAACTACATAAAAATTAAAGGTCGGGGGTCGTCTCACTTACCGATATGTACTACGGGCCCCCTACCTTTACGTACGGCACTCGCTCACGTACTTAGTTTCGCGGTTCCCGTCTTAAGCGACTTTCGCCCCTCCCCTCCGGCCCACGTCCGTCCCCACGCAAGCACCTTTTGGCGCAAGCCTCCGAAGTCGAGTGCCTCCCTGTCAATTTCAACCTTACTCGTCGAGGTAGACACCACGTCGAAATAAAACAAATTAAAAGTTTGACAGGAACCTCTACCCCCAACCAAAAACTTAGGATAAATAGAAATGCGTTCATGTGTATACCTTTTAAATTCATTGACGTTTTTATACTCGTATATCTACGACACACGACAAAGACTAAAAGGAAAAATAATAACCAATCGTACGGAGGGAGGGGAGAAACCGTTGAGGACTTGGAATTTCCGCACAGGAAGAGGTACGAAAGGAGACATGAGTGTAGTACGATACATCTTTAGACATGTCTGTGGGTCTTCTAATGTATGTGTGAATCTATGGATGTGTTCTACACTCAGAGACCCCCAGGAACAACCAAAATATCTTAGTGCTAGTAAAATGTCTAAATTTTTTGACGTGCGACCAAAAGAGTGAGTAGTTATTTATGAAGTACCCTTATGAAGTTTCAGTACATCGTATCCAGACTGAGCCCAACCGTTTGGTACCAACTACTCGTTTTAGATCAGACGCGGACAAAAGTACTCATGCCAAAATAATCTTGTGCCGGCGGGGGGAGGTAAAAATATAACAGTGCCGACGAAGGCGTACCTTTGTTTCCTCCCCCAAGAATCGGTGGCGTCTCTGACCTATTGGACGTCTCGGTTTCCGGCAATTATAGACCGGAACTGTCTCTTCAACCAGTTGGAACCAAAGAAAGTAAGAAAAATTACCTTACGTAAAATAACCGTTATGCTAGTCCAGGTAAAGTGTCTCCCTTTGCCTCCGAGGTACCGAGTGTCAGTCGTTCACTTCACGGTCCTGCCCTGGTCCTTCGGGTCCTACACACAACCACCTTGATTTCCCGTCTTCCTACACACCTCCGAGGCCATCCTCTCTCTCCCACAGATCCCGGGTTCACACTCACACCGACACCAGACCCACCCCCACTCTCCACTCCCTCGTCCTCTCCCCCGGGACCCCAGCACCAAGGGTGGAAGGCACCCTTCGTCTCAGTGGCTCTTCCGAGTGGTTCGGGGGCCTCCCACCCGAGGTGGACGTCCAAGGACTCCCAGACCCACTGCGCGACCCTAGCCCCACAGATTGTTCAAGAGTTCACTACGACTGCGACCGGTCCCTGGTGTGAAGCTCTTGTTACTGAGATGTCACTGACTCTTAAACCGAGGAAACAGGGACCTTCTTTACTGTCCCCTCGATCTCTCGCGTGTTGCACACTGGCGCTCGAAACTATGGGAAATAAGGGTGTTTTTGGGTGTCCGTCTGGGTGTAGTCACTAGTAAGTCACTTGTAGGTACTACGACTCTTGTGTCCCCGGTCATGTCCGTACTAACGGACGGGCAGAAGTGCACGAAGAGTCGTCCTACACAAGTACCCCAAAGTAACAAAGGCTTTCGTTCTCGTACACCAACGTGAGAACGACCTCTTTCGACGGAGGAAAATTCTGGAGTAAGGAGACGGGCGTCCCCTCACGCGGACAGGTTGTCCACCTCCTTTCCACGCACACTCTTGGAGAGACGTCTGGACACAGATGGAACTCCTGCTGAATGGGGAAGAGTAGTTGGACGTCACTAATGTCCTGAACGGGGTGTTACTAACGTTTGGGACAAGTTGTCGTAGACGTGGAGGCTAGGTCTCCCAAACCAATGGTCGTGAATCGTATCGTTAATCGTAAAATTCGCCAAACATAACTAATTTACTTCCACGAAATAGTTCGTGTCTCTTAGGGTTTCTTGCGTTGTTTACATCAATAGAGTTACTTAATGAGGGTCGTGCCTCGGCATGTTCTAAGTAAACGATCGTGAAATGTTCCCACAAACTATTTGGAATCTTTATATCTAAATAGTTTGACCCATCTGTCTAGCGTGCGATGTGTTTATGCACGAACTAAAAATACAGAATTCTTTATCAGACTCTGACAACAAGAGAAAATTTTCTCTGCAAACTAGACCTAAAGCATCCTTATTTGAATTGCTAAATTTCTAAGACAAGTTTTGTACAAATGACAAGTACTCCACAAACCTCATGATGAGAGACCAATCTTTAGAATTTAATACAAATTCGAAACGACCCTCGAGAAGAGATCACAGGAAAGTTAAAGAGGAACCAAAGCAAAAGATCACAGTAGACCTCTCCTAGTTCCCCCAATCCCGACCCCTCCTTTCCTGGATATTTCACTGTCACACACTTCGCCCTTCTGCAAAGAAGGGATGTCCGAACAAGAACGTTCTCCGCCCCCGTGAATTTGTAGTGAGCCACGAAATAAGTATCAACGTTGTAACACATTTGATTACGTGCCTTACCATACGTCACCTCCCACCCTCGATACCAAAGAGAACTCTGAAGTTTTCGTCCGAATTTTCTAAACTAAGCATGCACTATCTTTTACGTTTACCAAGTTTTCCTACGTGGCACACATTGGTCGGAGAAAGGGTGCGAATTTGACTTGACTTACGGAGAATCCAGGGGTTAAATGAAAGGACCTTCACTTGTGAATGGTCGAAGTAAACGTAGGAAGGTCTAGTAACATAGTGAATATGTTTACATAGATAAATAATTATTCAAGTAAGTAAAATGTTCGTGGTGTGGGAGAATCCTTCGTCCTCATGTCGTCTCTTATTCTTTCTCAGGAACAGAAGTTTCTCGAACGAGGAATAATACCCCACTACGCCTCTTCCGTTACCGTGGGGTGAGGCCATGAGAACGGACCTTTTAAGGTACCTGCCTCCTCGGACCACCCGACGTCAGGTACCCCAGCAATTCTCAACCTGTGTTGTCGTTTAAGTGAAAGCGAAAAATGAAAGGACGTAACCTCTTCCTTTACCGTTGGGTGAGGTCACAAGAACGGACCTCTTAGGGTCCCTGCCCCCTCGGACCACCCGACGACAGACACCCCAGCGTGTCTGAGCCTGTGCTGACTTCACTGAATCGTCGTCGTCGTCGTCGCACCCCACTACTCTACTGGTAGTTATCTATTATTTACTTTAACATAGTGCTCAACCACTTACGGGACCTCTACCGTCACATTTCCCCCTCTCTTCTTCACCCAAACAACGAGACTACTTCGTTCTGAGATCGTCTCTCTCCTCCCTTTCTCTTCACCTTTAAAGGTTCCCGGTCAACAAGACCCGTCTCCCCTGGTATGAGCGTCTCCATGGCTCTGTCGAGACAAGAAACGAACAAGTTCAGGTTTCGGTACTGAAACTTTGTACTTACTCTTCTCCCGATACTCCACAAGTCTTTATTCATCCACGGTACAGGATTTCCTGGAACGTCAGCACCGGGTCTGAAACCGAAGACACACCCCAGTCAACCCTTTAGTGTCCTCCCAAGACTCATTACCAGGTCATTCGACAGAAGTGATAACTTCCCCCGTGAGACCGTCGACAAACCCTTTCTGACCCCTACCCACTCCGTTCGCATGTTCCTTCTTCGTCGGATCCCTGACCAAGGTAGTAGCTCCGCAGGTCCTCTCGAGCTTCCTACACCTAGCCTACCACCCCCCACCCCTCGTCCACCCTTCACCTGCGACCCATACGAGACTTCTTGTCCCAAACGACTACCGACCTGAGAGCTCGTCCTATCCCGCATTCGTTCCATGAGGGCTCCCAAAGAGAAGAAATTTGTCTCGTCACCCAGTTTACCTTCTTCGTAAATGGGGCTTCCCCTTCTCGACGTCTCTCGCCTCGGACCCTTTGCTACGAAACCCAAACACACACAAGTCACTCTCTGCTCGAGAGGACCCAGGGACCACCGAGTCTACCATTTCGTGGATGGACGGTACGTCCTCTGGATCCAAGGTAGCGACCCAGTCTCGGACGACCTGTAGACCACCTCCACCCCTCGTCCGACACTTTATGTCCTGAGACTCCAAAGTCCCTCTCTAACCTCAATGTCTGTGTGCAAACTCTTAGTAGTCTCACCTAACTACCATAAATTTGGACAGGGTCACTACTCAAGAGGGGTGTTCGTACGTATGTATTCGCTGACGTCGGGAAAGTCAAATCTCAGTAAAGTGTAGCGAAGTCTTTTCTAGATGGAAAACGAAAAATTACCGATTGGATAATCAACCAACGTATGTATATGTCATACACTTCTATTCTGACGAAACAAATTTTCATTTTCGTTTAATGTTTGAGTAGATGAAAAGACTCCAATCAGTGTAGAATTTCATTAAAAAATCAGTCAGATTTTAAGTTGAACTGAACATTTAATTTTAAATTAAAAATTTTATAATTTTTATGACCAGTAACCTTATTAACATCATTTCACCCAGAATTCTATTTTTAATATCAATCGTCCCTTTTTATAATATTTTCCTCTAAACCAGTGTTAAATCAAGGAGGTAGAATAGACCATTTAATTTTTACCAATCCTTTTACTTGTTCACTTCATATCACGGTGGTTTCATGCCATGACAACACGTCTCCAATTTTACTGTCGTCTCTTCTGCCGTCATAAACCCTTGTAGTCCCCTGTAAATGCTACATACCCTACCTTTCTCTCCTGGCGCATTGCGACGCATGTAATGGGACACAAGTCAGAGAGCAAGTACGGGCTGAGAAAAGCTGGTACCTGACACCGGGCGGTCCGAGGAGACAGACACTCTAAAGGGTCCGTTCTTGTGACCTCACCCAACGGTAAGGGAAGAGGTCCCCTAGAAGGGCTGGGGTCTCTAGTTTGGGTCCGAAGTACGTAACGTCCGTCTAAGGAGTGACAGACTCGGTGGTCCCTTCGGGGTAATCACTGATTTCCTCCAACTTACTGGTCGGACCTTGGTAATACTCGCCGTCTAGGTCTGACGTCAGGGTCAAAGGACCGGGACCTCAACCCGAGAATTGTCTCACCTCTTGAAAAAGCGGTCCAACTGACTAGGTTTCACCCACTTATTGTATCCTGTACGTATGTGCGGACGTATGAGTCAGGACAGGCCGAGAATTATTCTGGGGTACCTGACTTCGGGTGGTGCGAGAGGACAGGAACCCTAAAAGGACCGTTCTTACGACCTCAGCCACCAGTAAAGGAGGAGGTTCCCTAGAAGGACTGGGTCCCTAGTCTGGGCTTAGAAGACGTACAGGGAGTAAATAGTGACTCGGAGTTCCCTGCGTGACTGTATCCTGTGACCAAGAGTTTCACACCAGGGACCCGGTCCTGGTCGACTTAATAGACCTTTGCACCCTTTTTACGTTTAGGGGGAAAATGTCACTCCTACCCCCGGTCCTTAGACGTAAGATTCCTTGGGAGGTCCACTAAGAACAATTTCAACCTCTTGAGTCCTACCGACTGGGTCCCTGCTCTTTCGTACCCATCTCAGATAAGGGTTTACACTAAAGGTGTCCTCCGTTCATCCGTCCTCCACTGCCGTACCGAGTCCTCCGGGCCACCTCTGACTGGCACCCAACGCCCCGTGACAACGACCACGTCGACCCACACCCACCCTACTCTCTGTCTGTGACTCTACGTCCAAAGAAAATCTCGGAGCACAATGAAAAAGAGAGAACCTGACTCAGCAAGTTGACTAAGTTGAAACGGGTGTACAACACGAATTTTATGGGTCTCTTTCATCCAAGAAATATATATGCAGGGATTTGACTCCGATGATGGTCTTAGTCTCCTTGAAACCTTCGGAGAGTTCGGTTCGTCTGTGAGCCGCAGCTACATCGACACTGAGTGTCGTGTCGGAATAACAGTTGTAGCACAGGGACCCGTCACTGAAGTTCCGTGTCAACTCTCTCACCTTTAGTGCCCACCAAACACGTGCGTCCCACCGGTGACCGTCCCCGGGGTGCCCTCAATCGACCTTCCGCGTCGGGCTACCCTGAAATTCTCCGACTACTCCTCCCCCAACCCCGAACTTCAACACAAAACACTACTGAACACGCCGAAGACGTGCCGAGGTCCTGTTGCGGCGTCTGCGTCGTACCCTCGCAGGAACGCTACCGAGTACCGCCGTCAATGGAGGACAACATGACGAGTCAAGACGTCTTGGGTCGCGAAGTGACATTTTTGTCTACCTCAGGTCCCTTCCTGTTGGACCACTACACACAGCACAACACCGGTTCAGAACGGGTGACGGGACGGGGGACCAGAGTCCGAGTATTTTCCCCGGGCACCCGTTGTCCCTTCACACACGGTCCGGTTCCCTACCCCGTCCTGCGTGTACCACCGACCGTGTGTCACCAGGAATCTCCCGAAAGAGAAGGTTCTCCCACCGATGCTAAACGGATAATAATCCTCTTTTTCCCTCTTCCGTTACCGTGGGGTGAGGTCATGAGAACGGACCTTTTGGGGTACCTGTCTCCTCGGACCACCCGACGTCAGACACCTCAGTGATTCTCAGCCTGTGCTGACTCGCTGAAGTGAAAGTGAAAAGTGTAAGTACGTAACCTCTTCCTTTACCGTTGGGTGAGGTCACAAGAACGGACCTCTTAGGGTCCCTGCCGCCTCGGACCACCCGACGGTAGATACCCCAACGTGTCCCAACCTGTGCTGACTTCGTTGAGTCGTCGTCGTCGTCGTCCTCATTTTCCCGGAACTGTCACTCGTGAAAGGAGTCACACTCAAAACCCTCCAAAGAATTTTCTTAGACACAACAACTGACACTATCGTTACCCCCTGGTGCAAAACCGGGTAACAAGGAGTTTAAATTTACAATGAAGACGACACTGACAAACCGACCACCACGACCACCACCAACAAATCGGAGACTTAGTGTAGACTGAGAAATATTGGAGTACCAGACATCGGGTGGTCTGAGGGGACAGGCACCGTAAACGTACGTTCTTATAACCTCACGCAACGACAAAGGAAGAGGACTGGGTTTCTAGCTTGGGGGCTGAGGATATAGTCGTCCACCTAAGAAATAGTGACTTGGTGGACCCTTCAGAAAACTGGAAACTGGTCTTCATCGGTGGTTGATGGAGTAATGTAGTACGAAATATTTTTTCTTTATCACGTGTATGATGAGAGACTAAAATAGCTCCTGTCGATATAACTCTGCATTAAGTGTATGGTATACTAGTCAAGTCAAGTCAAGTCAGCGAGTCAGCACAGACTGAGAAACTCTGGGGTACTTAACGTCGTGCGGTCCGGAGGGACAAGTAGTGGTAGAGGGCCTCAAGTGAGTCTGAGTCCAGGTAGCTCAGGCACTACGGTAGGTCGGTAGAGTAGGAGACAGCAGGGGAAGAGGAAGACGGGGGTTAGGGAGGGTCGTAGTCTCAGAAAAGGTTACTCAGTTGAGAAGTGTACTCCACCGGTTTCATGACCTCAAAGTCGAAATCGTAGTAAGGAAGGTTTCTTTAGGGTGCCGACTAGAGAAAGTCTTACCTGACCAACCTAGAGGAACGTCAGGTTCCCTGAGAGTCCTCAGAAGAGGTTGTGGTGTCAAGTTTTCGTAGTTAAGAAGCCACGAGTCGGAAGAAGTATCAGGTTGAGAGTGTAGGTATGTACTGGTGACCTTTTTGGTATCGGAACTGATCTACCTGGAATCAGCCGTTTCATTCCAGAGACGAAAACTTATACGGTAGATCCAACCAGTATTGAAAAGAAGGTTCCTCATTCGCAGAAAATTAAAGTACCGACGTCAGTGGTAGACGTCACTAAAACCTCGGGGGGGTTTTTATTTCAGACTGTGACAAAGGTGACAAAGGGGTGGATAAAAGGTACTTCAGTACCCTGGTCTACGGTACTAGAAGCAAAAGACTTACAACTCGAAATCCGGTTGAAAAAGCGAGAGGAGAAAGTGAAAGTAGTTCTCCGAAAAGTCGAAGAGAAGTGAAAGACGGTATTCCCACCACAGTAGACGTATGTGGGTAAATTTAGTATGCTAGGTCACCGCAATTATATCAGTACCTCAACACTTTTGTAGTTGTGTCAGTTGAGGACTTGTGAAAGCAGTGGGTCCCTCTTCGGGCAGAGGAACAGGTAGCGGGTGGGTCGGAGCCCGCCGGCGGCCGTGAGAGAGAGACGCAAGCGGACGGGACCCACAACGTATATTTATCCCAGTACACGCTACACCAGAAAGCGTTCACCGAAGACAGTGAGTCGTAGTACACAAGTCGCGGAGGTGCAACACCTCCCAGCGGCCACCGAGTCGCCATTTCTTCGGTGGACGGCAACGTCCTCACGCCCTCTCTGTCCAAGGTAGGGACCCAGCCCTTCTGGGGGACCTCCTCCTTCACCGTCGGGTGAGGTCATAAGAACGGACCTCTTAGGACACCTGTCCCCTCCGACCTTCCGATGTCAGGTACCCCAGCGTTTCTCAGCCTGTGTTGACTTGGGCTGACTCGAAGGGACGCCCAAGACCGCACAAAGCCCTGAAGTAGTGAATTTTTTCTTAGTACATAAACCGTCCAGTACCATCGTCGTACGAGTCAATACCCCGTGCCCTAGATCGAGGGGTCGGCTCCTAGATCGGACCGAGGCACGCAGGCCGGTCTCAGAACTGGCGACCCGGCGGCCCCTCGGGGGTCGTGCAGTAAGGAAAAATACCGCCAGACAAAGGGAAAACAAACGAATCAAATAACAGTAGAGAAATCCTTCCCTACAAGGTACCCTTCCCTCTGACCCTTCAAATCTGTGCTCCCCCGTGCACGGGGCACAGAGTGGCGAGTAGGCCTCGTGTCGACCCTACCCTTGGGTCCAGAGGATGGGACACTAGGTGGGGGACGGCGGGGGTCTCCGTGTCTCGACGTGCACAGGAACTTGGTCGAGGTAGGTAGCTAACTAATAGAGTCCGGTGACGCGTCGTAGTCTCGAGTGAGCCCGACCCGCCCCTTCTCTGGCGGTCCGGAGGACAACAGACCCCCTTTCAGACCCACCACTTCGGGTTCTTCCACACACAGACAGTGAGTGCTTCGGCACAGAAAGAGGGGACCGCCCTAGTACTCGGCTGCGAGATCGTCCTACCTACTTGCACGCCCCGACCTGTGGGACGAAGACGAGCAGTGCAATTGCCGATTCATGTCAGAGCAGTGGTGCGAGAGGTGTCGGGGCTCTTGGTACAATGGCACTGGGCCTGGATCTCGACGTCGTCCCTAAGTCAGGTCCGACGAAACGACCCGACTAGACTCTGAACGAGGGACGAGGGACCCGTCCCGACCCAAGAGACCGGGTAACTAGGGGGGTAGGACACACACAAGTCAGAGACCCCCAGGGTCAGACCACAACTCCTCTGTCTCTACCTTCTACGTCCGAGCACAAGAACCTCACGCACGTACCCGACGTTCTCCTCCGCCCGACGGTAGTGTCTTCTCGCTCTACTGGCGTCACTCTTGTCACGACACGTGCGAGTCGACCCAGACCGAGACGCTGGGGCACCTGGCATCGGGCGGTCGGAGGAGACAAGTCCCTAAAGAGTCCGTTCTTACGACCTCCCCCGACGGTAAAAGAGGAGGTCCCCTAGAAGGAGTGGGTCCCTAGCTTGGACGTTGAGAACGCAGAGGACGCAGAGGCCTCAACCGTCCGTCTAAGAAATGGTCAACTCGGTGGCAGACCATTCTCACGGACCACAGTAAGCACCTCCTTCTCACCAGTCCCCCACCAAGGACTCGGCGGAAGACTTCCCGTCTGTCGACAATCGGTCCACTCCTCAGCCCCGTCAGGAGTCCGGATCCTCAGTCGTAAACGATATCACCACTCATCCCACACCCGTGGGCCCACCCACCTTTACCGCTGAGCCGCACACCGAACCCGGGCCGGTAACACGTCTCCCCACGTCTCCCCACCGCTCGACTTCAGTCTCCCACCCAAGGGACTCCGTCACTCCGGCCCACTCCCCCGCGGAAGACTGACCCCGTAGTGGCGCACTGAAGGGTTCAGAAGAGTGCGAAGCTCTTACGTCTGTAAAAACGTCACAATCGATTCTTCTGAAAAGAAACGTGAAAAGAGGTTTCTGTCAATTTCACGGGGAAAGTACTTTAATCTACAAGGAAGTTTCCAGACTCCTTCCTTCTCTGGTCCGAAACAACTATAAGAGAACTGTGCACTGTAAGTACGGTAAAATAAAGACAAGGATTCATTCGCAAGATTTTTATCTTAGTCTGGTACGACCCGACGTCTTCATATAAGTGTCGTTTCATCACTCATTAAACTTCACTACCGACGAAGGGTTTATAAAAGAAACATAATTTTTGTAATGACAGAATTGATATTAGGGAAAGACAATTCTTTTCGTTTATTAACCACGGAACTCATAAGTCAAGAAAAGGAGACAAAAGAAAATGAGGTACAAGTACTCCAACTTGCAGTGGTGTACAACGACGATTTATCCAAAAAAACAAACAAACCAACCAAAAGTAAAAACGACAATTCGAAACTCTGAAAGTAAAGACATCTCCGTCCTTTTGTCGGGGTCTTGAAAAGATGATCGGAAACAAAAGTTGAAAAATGGAAAAACTAAATTATCCTGTACAAATCCCCTTTTTACGGGGGTACTTTAGATCACGACACATTAATGAACCTATGTAAATTCATTAACACGATGACACCATTTCTCTGTTAAGTTAGGTAGTGTACATTTTATGTTC
This sequence comes from Capra ibex, assembly GCA_006410555.1. Classification (NCBI taxonomy): domain Eukaryota; kingdom Metazoa; phylum Chordata; class Mammalia; order Artiodactyla; family Bovidae; genus Capra; species Capra ibex. Next base: position 62,175,098 of record SJYO01045292.1, read on the forward strand.
TGTACATTTAATTTTATCAGAAACCTTTCTACCAATGTTAGAAAAAAAATTCAGTCAGAGTGACCCGAAGGGAAACCATTTCTTAGACGGACGTCACGTCCTCTGGACCCAAACTAAGGACCCAACCCTTCTAGGGGACCTCTTCCTTTACCGTTGGATGAGGTCATAAGGACGGATCTCCTAGGGTACCTGTCTTCTCGGACGGTCCGACGACAGGTACCCCAGTGTTCTCGGCCTGTGTTGTCGCTCATTTGGGGGTGTAGTTGAGGTTACTCAAAACCTAAGGTCCCACACCTCAGAGTATAATAAAACCGAAATAACTCACTTACATGTCTATAATACGGACTCTGATGATACGACTACTCTACATATCTCACCCCTCAAAATTTTTTTAGAAACCACCCGTAACGTCAAATATGAGTAGTAGTACTATAGGAGGAAAAGGGACACGGACCGAACAGATCCGTTCACGATTCGTCCGTAGTGGAGTGACTTGGGCTTACCTATTTATAGATTATGGTCGAAAAGAGTCTACTCGTTAATTCCACCGTACGGTGACCTAGCTTACCAGACGCTGAGTGAAAAGGAATTACCATGTCATGCAGTCACAAAGGAAAAGTCAACTGCATTTAGACGGCAGGAGACTAAACGTCAACGGTTCATGAGGCCGCACAGACGTCAACCGGTCCGGGGCTCTGTGCCTCCGAATGCAACGGGGACCAAAAGGTACTCACGTCTAGCAGAGGATTACGGGTAGGAACAGATTCAGGTAGATAAGGACCTGTGCAAAAATATTCTGACCCCACCCAGTAGACTATAAGTTCGTCGAGGCCCTGTAGTTTCTCAGTGAAGACACACTACTGTGTCATTTTCGTACAGTATAAACGCAGGCCTAGTCCCGAGCCCCGTCCCCGCGACCTGTCGACGGAGTCTGGTGCGGGGTGGGAGAGAAGAAGGACGCGGCAGGGACATACGGAGATCAGTGAGGGACGAGCAGGACGATTCGACAGAAGAGAGTCTTAGTAGGAGGTCACACCAACCTGTCTGCTGGATGAGGAGGGGCTCCTGCACCTCGGAGTGTAACATAGAAAATCCTACCCAGGAGAATCTATGAACCTCGGTTTTCGGCGGCGAAGGAGAAGGGGGACTCCTAGACCTTCCGAGCCCGCGAACACCCTCGTCGTCCCCGAAAGAAGACGGCCACTGCCACACTCACGAGTCAAAACAGGCCGAGACGACGGGGTCCCTGACACCGGGCGACCCGCGGAGACAGTCACCCTAAGAAGTCCGTTCCTGTGACCTCGCCCAACGGTAAAGGAACCCCAGAAGGACTGGGTCTCTACCTTGGGCGCAAAGGACGCAGAGGCCCTAACCGACCGCCTAAGAACTGGTGATCGCGGTGGACCCTTCAGGGTACGATCACGGTTTTGGGCCGAGTATAGTCGAGTCTGACTCATTACCCGACCATATTCACTCTCCAGAACCGGATCGGAGACCCAAGTCCATCCTTGGTTCCGGAGTCACCTCGAAGAGTCGTGAGAGGGACCGGAAGAAGGAGTCTCATCACAGGTGACTGACGGAACAAGAAAGAAGGACACGGTCCTATCTGGGTCCGGGTAGAGGACAGGGGGGTAGTTGGGGGTACTCCTTCGACGATGTAAGTTGAGGCCTTCATGGAGGACCCATGAATGGTGGAGTCCTGTATGAGATCTGGGACCCTAAGTCGTTACTGGCTTCGTCCGTTTTGTGGGAATTGAATCGAGAGGACTCAGACAGAAGGTGTTTTCAAGATTATTTACAGGGGTCCCTAACACAGAATGACCGGACTGAGCCCAGGGACCGGTGGGGTCTTAGGCATCACCCCAGGTGGGTGGCACTGGTGCACCCAACTCGACTCAGCGCCCTTCAAGGGCGGGCCTTTTAGCTATGCGACGACGGTCACACGCTTCTTACCCGCGACGGTTCAGTCGTTTCGCTGTCGGCACGAGGGGCTGCCCGGTCGGGTGGCCGAGGTCTACCGGCTGAGGCGCCGGGAGCTAGAGGGGCCCACCCCGAGGCACCCACCTCCCGAGGGGCCCACCTAGAGGGTTCGCCCCAGAGGGGTCCACCTAGAGGGGCCCGCCTAGAGGGGCCCGCCCTGAGGGGTCCACCTAGAGAGACCCACCCCGAGGGGGCCCACCTAGAGGGGACCACGTAGAGGAGCCGCCCCCGAGGGGCCCAGCCGGGAGCGTCGGGGCCCAACGACTGAACGCGACAAGGAGGCAGCGTCGAGGTCCACTTCTACTCGCTCGCCCGGCGGAGCGACTCGTGGTACCACGGAGACGGAGCGTCGCGGATGACCGTTGTGTAGTGGGCCGTCGTGTCGTGGCCCGTCGACATGGCGGACGTTCCACTCGCCCCGCCCCGCCCCGCGGCCCCACCCCCGCACCGAGGCCTCCAGAGCCCCGCCCCGCGACGCCCCGCCCCGCGGGAGGGGTGCGACGTAGGGATGGCGTCCAATCAGGGAAAGGGGGCTCGGGGCCCGAAGACTCCGCCCCCGGTGCCCGAGGTAGGGATCAGTCCCGGGACTCTGGGGCGGACAGTACGCCCCTCCTGTTTTAACTTTGTAGGAGTCCCGTCAGACCTGTCTCCTTTACAGTGTACTTCCTCTGTGAGTGAAATGTTAATAAAATTGATTGGATTGAGGGAAAGGTTTGCTCATCCGCAAGGAGTCTTTACTGACTTCTGATTTACCGAATGGTCCCGGGACTGCCACATCATTGTAAAAAATTTTAGATTCAAATCTCCTCTACAAAATCTACGACAATCGCATACCAAAGACACGAGGAACCCAAATACATCGATGTAGACTGTTACAGACGTAGACAAACGTTGTTTCTTTTGTTGAGACAAAAGGTCGTATATCTGTGTTGAAGAAGTTGATATTGTTGTTTTTTACGTTTAGATGGACGTACGTTTTTCAGGTATAACACCAACCTTTTGGTATTTATCGACTTTCTCAGACCTTAGTAGTGGTTCCTGATCACTGGGTGATTAAGGTCATTTTGTCACCACTATTACAATGGAGATCTGTACCTCGTCTTGTTGTTTTTAGAGGTGTTTCCTCCTTTTAGTGAAAACTCTTCAAACGCAACAAAAACAGTTTACATCATTCAGTGTTTGGTTTACCGAGTAGTCTTAGTCTGAACCCAAATAAACTATTCGGAAATATAAAGTCAAGTCAAGTCAGCGAGTCAGCACAGGCTGAGAAAAGCTGGGGTACTTAGTCTCGTGCGGTCCGGAGGGACAGGTAGTGGTTGAGGGTCTCAAATGAGTTTGAGGACAGGTGCCTCAGGCACTACGGTAGGTCGGTAGAGTAGGAGACAGCGGGGGAAGAGGAGGACGGGGGTTAGGGACGGCCGTAGTCTCAGAAAAGGTTACTCAGTTGAGAAACGTACTCCACCGGTTTCATGACCTTAAAGTCGAAATCGTAGTAAGGAAGGTTTCTTTTGGGTCCCGACTAGAGGAAGTCTTGTCTGACCAACCTAGAGGAACGTCAGGTTCCCTGAGAGTTCTCAGAAGAGGTTGTGGTGTCAAGTTTTCGTAGTTAAGAAACCGAGAGTCGAAAGAAGTGTCAGATTGAGAGTGTAGGTATGTACTGGTGACCTTTTTGGTATCGGAACTGATCTGCCTGGAAACAACCGTTTCATTACAGAGACGAAAACATTATACGGTAGATCCAATCAGTATTAAAAGGAAGGTTCCTCATTCGCAGAAAATTAAAGTACCGACGTCAGTGGTAGACGTCACTAAAACCTCGGGGTTTTTTATTTCAGACTGTGACAAAGGTGACAAAGGGGTAGATAAAGGGTACCTCACTACCCTGACCTACGGTACTAGAGGCAAAAGAATTACAACTCGAAATCCGGTTGAGAAAGTGAGAGGAGAAAGTGAAAGTAATTCTCCGAAAAATCAAGGAGAAGTGAAAGACGGTATTCCCACCACAGTAGACGTATAGACTCAAATAACTATAAAGAGGGACGTTAGAACTAAGGTCGAACACGAAGAAGGTCAGGTCGCAAAGAGTACTACATGAGACGTGTCTTCAATTTATTCGTCCCACTGTTATATGTCGGAACATATGAGGAAAAGGATAACCCTTGGTCAGACAATAAGGTACAGGTCAAGATTGACAACGAAGGACTGGACGTAAGTCTAAAGAGTTCTCCGTCCAGTCCACCAGACCATAAGGGTAGAGAACTTCTTAAAAGGTGTCAAATAACACTAGGTGTATCAGTTTCCGAAACCGTATCAGTTATTTCGTCTTTCTCTACAAAAAGACCTTGACAGAACGAAAAAGTCACTAGGTCGTCTACAACCGTCAAACTAGAGACCAAGGAGACGGAAAAGATTTTGTTCGAACTTGTAGACCTTCAAGTGCCAAGTACATGACGACTTCGGACCGAACCTCATAAAACTCGTAATGAAATGATCGTACACTCTACTCACGTTAACACACTATCAAACTCGTAAGAAACCGTAACGGAAAGAAACCCTAACCTTACTTTTGACTGGAAAAGGTCAGGACACCGGTGACGACTCAAGAGGTTTAAACGACCGTATAACTTACGTCGTGAAAGTGTCGTAGTAGAAAGTCCTAAACTTTATCGAGTTGACCTTAAGGTAGTGGAGGTGACGAAACAAGCACCACTACGAAAGATTCCGGGTGAACTGAAGTGTAAGGTCCGACAGACCGAGATCCACTCACTAGTGTGGTAGACACGAATAGAACCAGAACTTCTAGAAAAAACATGTTAAGAAGACACATAAGAACGGTGCAGAAGAATTATAGAAGACGAAGACAATCCAGGTATGGTAAAGACAGGAAATAGTTCGGGTAGAAACGTACTTTACAAGGGAACCAAACACAACAAAAACAGTTTATATCTTTCAGTGTTTGGTTTGTCAAACAGTCTCAGCCTGAACCCAAATAAGTCATTCGGAAATAGAAAGTCAAGTCAAATATAAATCCAAACAATAAATAATAAACATATTGTTGTGCGTTTTCATTGTTCTAAGTCCGTCCGAAACCTATATACAATCGAAGGGACCACCGAGTCTCCCATCTCGTAGACGGACGTCACGTCCTCTGGGTCCAAGTCAGGGACCCAGTCCTTCTAGGGGACTTCTTCCTTTACCGTTTGGGAGGTTAAAAGAATGCACCTCTTAGGGTACCTGCCTTCTCGGCCCACCCGATGTCAGGTGTCCACCGTTTGACTCGCTGAAGTCAAAGTGAAAACTAAGGTCTGGTAGCGTTATTCCTCTTATAACACTATTTCGCTCAGTGGTAGTGCTATTTCTCTTATAACACTATTTCGTTCAGTGTGCTTAAAAAAACCGAAGGGTCACGAATAATTTCAATACAAATGTGATCGGATACCAGATAATTCACACGTTGTCGAACATACAGATTTTTCTACATGTATGAAATTAAGTTTTTGTGAAATAACGATTTTTTACGATTGGTAGTACATTCGGAAACCACCCAGCATTATCATTGTAGTTTGTATTGGTTAGTGTCCAGTAGTTTTGTTCATATTATTATTACTTGTTCGACTTCTATGTGCTCTTAATGGGGTTTTACTGTGTTTCTGCACTTCACTCGTCCCCGACTCTTTACCGTGGTTGTCCAAGGGAGTCGTATCCCAGCGGTGTCTAGACGGTAAATTTTTATATATCCCTGAAGGGACCGGTAGGCAACCAATTCTTGACCGTGACGGAGGTGACATCCCGGCACCCAAACTAGGGACCAACCCCTTGACCCTAGGGCTTACGACGTACTACTCCGGGGTTTTATTAGTTTTATTTAAAATTTTTCAATTGTCTTACGTTATAGACATTTCGTATTACGTCACTTCGTCTTTTACTCCGGACGGACGTAGTGACATTTTAATCCAGGTTCAAATAACCATATCTAAAATGTTTACTCGTGTCATCATCATGAACGTTCTGTCATTAAATTTCGATCACTAACGAAGCAAAGACTACTTTATTTAAGGTCACTATTATTCTTTTTTCTCGGTACCTTAAGGACGTCTCTGCTACCTAATAGTCTGAAACACTGACCATTAAAAGATCCGAAATCTTCCACTGACACAAGATCCTAACTTCTACTATTAAGTTTGATACTAACAACAATGTATCATATCGGAAGTAACTTGGATTCGAGGGTTATCTTAAGAATGGAAAAAGGACAAAACTGACGTACGATTATTGAGTCACTGTGTAGGAAGGTAGAAGGGTAGAAAGGGTCGTAGTCCCAGAAGAGACACGTACTCTTATCGTGATATCGAAGTCACTAAAAAAAGAAATACAAAACATAGTTAATAAAGTAGTTTAATAAACAAAAGTCCATAAAAACGATGGACACATCCTTAATTACATTTACACAAAATAAAACTATGAGTCAAATATTGGTCGCAAAGGCTCTGTCATGCAGTAGTCGTACAAGATACATCTAAACAAACAAAATAGCACCCTAACGAAAGATCAGTGGTCATAAGTAACTCTATGTCGCGACTATACACGACACATACACAACTTAGCGAACCTTTGAGTCAAATGGTGATTTTATCTATCTAAAAAAAAACTATCTAAAATTTTTTTACAAGTCTGATGTATTTTAATAGAGTGCAGAGTCCCCACCAGTAAGTGTGCTGCTTATTGACCCTTTGCAAGTAGATAGGGCGGATACTCCGAGGGCCACCGAGTCGCCATCTCCGGCTCTGTGCCACGGTGGGACCCAACCCTTCCACGGGACCTCCTCCTTACCGCCGGGTCAGCTACCGCGGGGCGAGCTCCTAAGAACTACTCTTCGGGCACCTGTCTCCTCGGACCGCCCGAGATCAGGGACGCCAGAATCTCTCCGTCCTGACTCGTTGACTCGCGCGCGTAGGGTGGGCGGGGTGGCGGCACTAAGGAGGGAAGACGGGTGGGGCCCCAACCCCACCTCTTTGGCCCCTTTACTCGTCGGAGCACGGGACACACACGTACTCTAGTGTGTCGCGGAGCATCGAACGAGACGACCACAGGTACTCAACATTAAGGAGACCGGTTGAGTCGATGGGATCACATAAAGCCTAACTCAAAGCAGACCGTCTAGGTCACCGATCGGACCTTTAGTGTGTCTGGAAATACTCCCTCAAATAGGTTCCCCAAACTCTTTAACAAAGGAGAGGTTTAAGCCACGATCGCGCGGTGGAGGACCAGTGCAAACCTAAATGGCGACACAATAACGACAGCCACTCGTCTCCTCGCACGACCAGGGCGGGCGCGTGGGATTCTACACAAGTAGGTAGAAGCGACGAAGGACGAGGGGTAAAAGGTCAAAGTTTTGATTTAAGAGAAGAGACGAATCCGTGAATGTCTTAATTGTACACTCCAAGTAGCACTCTTGACCCTTTTTTATGTACTTTATCTTCGTAAGTCGCCATATGACTCGGCGCGCAAGTGTCCGCAAGGATCCCTAAGTAACATATTTTGCTCAGTGGAAAAGGGTCAACAGAAGGTACAACAGGACTGGGACCAACTATAGTGGGAGGAGGTTTTTTCACGATCTCAGGTTATTAACCCCCGCTTTAGTCAGAAAACCAGAGAGTCAGCACAGGCTGAGAAACACTGGGCCGCCTGACGTCGGGTGGTCCGGAGGGACAGGTAGTGGTTGAGGGCCTCGAACGAGTTTCAGTACAGGTAACTCAGCCACCACGGTAGGTTGGTAGAGTAGGAGACAGCAGGGGAAAGGAGGTGGAAGGTAGAAAGGGTCGTAGTCCCAGAAAAGGTCACTCAGTCAAGAAGGGTAGTTCACCGGTTTCCTGACCTCGAAGTCGAAGTCGTAGTCAGGAAGGTCACTTATGAGTCCTGACTAAAGGAAATCCTACCTGACCAAACACGATGTACAATTTAAGAAATCCTCTAAGTCTCTCGTTTAGTTATAAAGGTTCTGAGACTCTACAGGACTCCATTTTTCATTTAGACAAATTAGGACCAATTCGGTCCCGAGACATTTAAACTTGCACGTCAGAAGAGAGAGGAAAAAAATATATTTGATTGTAATTATATGTTGATCGTTTCACGGTCTAAACAAGGAAAGTTCCCTCTGTCCTGTACGAGTGACTTAGATTTTCGATGACGAAAAACTCCTGGATGACACAAGGACAGAAACGTGATCCTTGAATTGCACCTCCACCACCAAATCAGTACAGACTAAGGAGAAGTCGGCGCACTTGACACCAGACGGTCCGAGGAGACAGGAACCCTAAAGGGTCCGTTCCCATGGCCTCACCCAACGATAGGGAAGAGGTCCCCTAGAAGGACTGGTTCCTTAACTTGGACCCAGGGGACATGACGTCCGTCAGAAGACATAACGTCTACCAGAGGGCATAACGTCCGTCTGAGGAAGGCTGACTCGGTGATCCTTTCGGTCTTGTACTAGAGCAAATCTGACGTCTCGTCGGCGGACCCTCATAAGATAAGGGGACACGTCGATTCTATGCCTTAAACATCATTACACAGGTCCTAGTGCACACAGCACCTCGACTCCGAAAGCAGAGAGGCAAGTAAGTGACAGACTATTTACAATCGACTCGCAGATAAAATACGACTCGTAATACGACCCACTACCTCGGTGTGCCCCCGACGATGTGTCCGAACAAAGACGGAGGACGTCCAATATCAGTCTTCCTCTCGGTGTCAGTTGTTAATGTGTGCGTATAAATTAAAGTTTAAGCCAGGCACAGTATGACCTTTCTTTCACAAGCATCATCTCTTACCATTTCGTCTCAACAACGGTCAAACCCCTTCTTCCAGTGTTTCCCTGAAGAAATCTCCCCGACGTGGTAAATGGGCTTCTGGACCTTAGACCTTTCTCCATCTCGGATGGCCCTGTTCGCAATAGGTGTCTCTTTAGTTGAAGACGTTTCCGGGACCACACCCTTCCTCGAGCCTAAAAGTTTCTTGTCTTTCCTTCTCCACACCGACCACGTATTTCCGAAAATTCTCGCTCGGCCCACACAGGTCGAGGAACCGTTACGAGAAGAATTTGAGGGAGTGGGGGAAGAAATTCAATTGTAGAATCCTTAAAACGGGAATTAGGAATCCACGAGGTAAAGAGTTATACAAATCTTGGAAAGACATCTTTAACGGAGACTTCTCTCGCAGGGAACAAAGTTTCGTTTTTACTCTTTTGGTATCCGTGAATATAGTAACTAGGTCGTACACTAAAACCTATAAGCACCCTTCAGTTCCTCGGCGTAGTCTACAGACACGGCGAGACACCCGCAGAGAGACGGCGGAAAGGACCGAGTCGACCGTCGCCAATCTCAACCGGTCTCTGAGGTGAAGTCACTTCCGTCTTGACTCTGGGAACCTCCAGGCGTGAGTCACTCTAGTGCACCGGTCGCCCGCCTACCTGACTGCAATCTTGAGGTCCCAAGACTGACGACCCATCCCTAGAAAGAAAGTAACATATACGAACGGAAACCCACCTTTAAGACGGAGACGCCCACAAAGGTTTCACTTATGGCTCACTACCTTTATTGAGGAGGTCTCCCAGCCAAGGTCCAACACGTTAAATGCAAAAATAGAATTCCTCCTATCTAAAAAAACTCGTTCACCAACGAAACCCCCCGAATTGGAACCCAAAAGAAAGAAAAATTTTCAAAAGGAAAATAACTTCAATATCAACCAAATGGTACGACATAAATAAAGACGACATGTCGTTTCACTAGGTCAGTATGTATATACACATGTAGGTCAATGTGTGTGTGTGTATGTGTGCGTGTGTGTATACACACGGTTTAGCGAAGTCAGCAGAGGTTGAGAGACGTGGAGGTACCTGACGTCGGGTGGTCCCGAGACAGGTACCCTAAGAGGTCCGTTCTTACGACCTCACCCACGGTACGGGAGGAGGTCCCCCAGAAGGGCTGGTCCCTAGCTCGGTCCAGAGGTACGGAGGACGTGAACGTCCGTCCGAGGAAGTCGGGACCGCGGACACGGAAGCAGATTGTGAGAAAAGGTAGTGCACAGCGTCACAGTTGAGATCGGGGGCACGCCGCGTCGTCCCGGAATAGACAGGGAGGACCTATCTTGTCAACGGAGACGAGCAGGGTAGGCAGGCAGGGGGTCGGGGAGGGGGAACTGTTGGTGGCAGACAAGAGATATTACAACCAAAAAGTTATAAGATTGTGTCGATGCATGTAACACACACGTAGATCACTCTCTCTTCATCTAATTCTAGACTCGTTTAATCTGCTGTGTGTTTGGCCCCAGAGTGTGAGCGTACAGACATCCCCGGTGCCCCCGTTCGGTCACACCGCACCACCCGAGGGACCACTTTTACCGTCCCTCTCGCGTCCGGCTCCCCTGGCCGGAAGTCGGGCACACGCCAGTGGGTTACAGCTGTCTTAAGACGGTCGAGACACGGGGTAGTCCGGCTCCCCTGGCCGGAAGTCGGGCACACGTCAGTGGGTCACAGCTGTCCCTTAAGGCGGACGAGACACGGGGCACGTCCGGTCTCCTGTCCCGAACCGTGTCTCTCCCACGTGTCCGGTCACGGTCGAACACTGGAGACACACACTGGAAACGTGCTCAAACACACACACACAACCTCTTAACTTAAGTACACATTCTTCCTCACTAGAGATCACTGACCCTATAAAACTATAGGACTGAAGAGATTATCAGTGACGATGTACAGGGTCACTGACATACTGATGCATATATCAAAAGAATACCAAGTCTAAACTCCGAACCTTTACAGACTTAGGTGCTGAAAGGACCACCGAGTCTCCCATTCCGCAGACGGAGGTTACGCCCTCTGGACCCAAGCTAGGGACCCACCCCTTCTAGGGGACCTCTTCCTTTACCGTTGGGTGAGTCCATAAGAACGGACCTCTTAGGGTACCTGCCTCCTCGGACCATCCGATGTCAGGTACCGCAGCGTTTCTCAGTCTGTGCTGACTCGCTGAAGTGGAGTGGAGTGGAGAGCTAAAGAATGCCGTCTTTCCCGGATCGGGCCCGGNAGTCTCCCATTCCGCAGACGGAGGTTACGCCCTCTGGACCCAAGCTAGGGACCCACCCCTTCTAGGGGACCTCTTCCTTTACCGTTGGGTGAGGCCATAAGAACGGACCTCTTAGGGTACCTGCCTCCTCGGACCACCCGATGTCAGGTACCCCAGCGTTTCTCAGTCTGTGCTGACTCGCTGAAGTGGAGTGGAGTGGAGAGTTAAAGAATGCCGTCTTTCCCGGATCGGGCCCGGCACGACCTCGGGTCGCGACCCTATGCCTCGGGCCGGCTCCCGCATCCCGGGCGCGGCGGCGCTCGGACGGACGAGGGGGTCGAACGAAAGCCTCGCGCGCGACCGCCCCGCCCGCACGAGGCGGCTCGGCCCCTCGGTAAAGGGCCCCAACCATCTCACCGAACTAGATGCCCAAACCAACGTCCTTCAGACTTGACGTCACATCCAAAAGGAAACAAGAGAAGACTCCCGAGAAGGGGACTAGACGCAGCATTTAAGGAAACGCACACCATTGGGAATCAGCGAATTACATTGCTCGGGTGAGGGACCTTTTCTGGGACTACGACCCTTTCTACCTTCCGTCCTCGTCTTCCCCCGCTGCCCCCTACTCTACCGACCTCCCGTAGTGACTACGTTACCTGAACTTGGACTCGTTTAAGGGCTTCTGTCCCTTCCTGGCGCCCCGGCCCGTCCATGTCAAGTACCTCAGCGCCTCAGTCTGAGCCGTTGACCCGTCGTTGTCGGGAACCGGTCGTCTGCCGCCATCTTGCGGAGATACGAATAGTTTAGTCCGCGAGCCGGTGTTCGACTAGTTTAGTCCGCCGGGCCGGCGTTCTTTGCCGGTTGGCCGGAGGACCCGTCACGTCGACGACTGACAAGGACAAGAGTTGGAAAGTACCCTCGCAAGTGCGGGTAAGGAATGTCTAATTGACCAACGACAGCTCGACGTCCGTCACCTCAATTCATCCACGACGTTCTGCTACGTCGGACGTCTGAGATTTTACAGAGTACAGACCTTTCGAGCGGTCGGGGACAGGACATAGTACTTCCCCTGAGTGTCACCGGAGCACGCTGAGAAGGACCGGACCGGGAGGACTGCAGACGTAACAGGAACCAGACCTTGAGTGTGGACTTCATTATTTCCGACGGACCGAAAATTCTCCGGGAGGAAATGACGTCCAAGAGGATCCTTATTTGCGTCATGATAGAATAAAGACCAGACCAAAGGTTTCCCACAGGAGCGGCTTTCTAAGGGGTCAGAAAACTGACCTAGAGCAGAAGGGATTTAGAAAACCGACGTCCTCAATCAAGCATTTCACGACTCCTCCGCCAGCGGGGAACGACGGGGACCAACTGGTGGAACCGCGAATCAGAGATTCGACAGAGGTCGAGAAACGCCGGGGAACCTTACATTGAGCGGTCCGCGGAGACAGGGACCCTAAAGGGTCCGTTCTAATGACCTGCCCCGATGGTAAAGGAAGAGGTCCCCTAGAAAGGCTGGGTCCCTACCCTGGGCACAGGGGACTTAACCGTCCTCCCAGAAGTGGTGACTCGGTGGACCCTTCGGACCAAACGTGTACCGGTCACGTTTCCGGGCCTCTTCCGCTACCGTCGGGTGAGGTCGGGAGGACGGACCTTTTAGGGTACCTGTCTCCTTGGACCACCCGACGTCAGGTACCCCAGCATTTCTCAGCCTGTGCTGACTCGCTGAAGTGAAACTGAAAAGTGAAAGTACGTAACCTCTTCCTTTACCGGTGGGTGAGGTCACAAGAACGGACCTCTTAGGGTCCCTACCCCCTCGGACCACCCGACGGCAGACACCCCAGCGTGTCTCAGCCTGTGCTGACTTCGCTGAACCGTCGTCGTCATCGGCACGTTTCCGGTGTACGCTCACTACATAATTGGTGCCACAGACAGTCCTGAGAGGAAACGTATAGGAACACTCATCGGAAACCCTCCCCCCTTTGTAAGACATAGGATACAATAAATAAAGATAATGTGTCTTTGAACACTACTCGATTGGACCAACACCAACGTTGACGACTAAAATTTTAGAGAAAACCTTTTCCACAGTGGTCGGGAGACTTCGAAGTAGCTTGTCTCTGAAAAGGGTGGATGGGTAGACTCGTGACTGCCGGACCGCACTCGGCACAGTCGGTGTTTGGGTGGACCTGCCCGTCTCCCGCGGGTCCTTCGGCACGGCCTTTCGTCGAGGCGCAGGACGGATGGACACACCAGGAACCCTGTGAGACGTTATGAGAAAAAGAAAAAAGGACGGAAACAAAAAAGGGGAAAGAAAGAATTTCTTTTTTTTTTAGTCGTGTGAACTTTGGACGAGATATCCATGACTGAAACACAAGGGAGAAAATGCCGGCACCAAAAGATAACATCTGTGGCACAGGGGACGTGGAGGGACTTAAACGGGAAAACGCCTAAGAACACTAAATGAAAGGAAGACTCACAAGACTAACACACTGTCATGACTGTTATTTTACCGAGAATTAATGAACAATAAACAGAATGGCATAAGGAGTCAATAAGTATAATAACAAGACGGATTGACACCCGGCCGTACAAAAGAATATAAGGGTGAATCACTTTAGTCACGAAACTGAGTCATACTGGATAATGCAATTCTTCAGTGGGAGGGTTCGTGGGAAATATAATAAATGGTCACAACGTTAAAGAATGTGGTAGAGGGGAGAGGGAGGGAAAATTCTTTCGAAAATAAAACAAGGTACATGGAAGGTTTTGCAAATTTTTATTTTCGGTAAGAAGTGGGTATGCCAGATCCCGAAGACCGATATACTGAAAGACGTAGAGGTCACACAGACTTCCACACACTTATAGAAGGAACACTTGGGGTTCGTAGCGTAAACTATCTTAGGTTGGCACATACACAAACAAGTGAGTAAGTGAGTCGACAGACGACTCGTAGACGAGCGGGGTCCGGGGAACGCTCCGTTTCAGTCCTCTGCTTCTCTATTTTCCGCGTCGGAGACAGTGGTTCCTGGAATGTACGCCTCTTCGTACTGCTCCTTCATTCCTGTATTAAGGTCATGGCACACCGTAGACGATTTACCCGGGGCCTTCAGTACACGAAGATTTCTCTGCCGGTGAGACGAGGGATCTGAAAGGGTGACCCTTTTGCGGTCTACCCTTAACTCAGAACACTCGAAGACTCCAATTTTCACGACATTTCGACATATTCCCCACCCCAGACAGAATCAGAGTTGAGCTAAGAGTCATCGCAACGGTCTATTTTATACCCTACTTTAATTTAAACTTAAAGTCTATGTGTTACTTATTAAAAAAATCGTGTGTACATGACGTACCCTACACTAATATGAAATTTTACAGGTAACAGATAGAATCTAATTTTGAACTGACCCACCAGAGATAAAAAGGAATGATTTAAACCGTCAGGATAAAGGGTCTGGGGTCTTGCCTCGAGTACGAACTCTTTATATGTAACTTGGGTACTTCTTCTTATTCGGGACTAGGAACCCTACCTTAAGAAAGATGTTACCCTTCGTTTAATTGTAACTAAACGTATACAAGAGTCACGGTCTGTGCCCCGAGCCCGGAAGGTTTTACTAATAAAAGTGATTCCTCCTTTTTGTCACAAAAACGCTTCAGGGTTCTTACGAGGAAGGTTTTTCACGTATTAAAGGATTTTACCTCTAACCGGTTACTTTGGGGTTTCCGGAGCGACTTTAGGGCGGAACCAGACTCCACCAACCCCAAAGGTTCCTGCGACGACCAACCCTACACAAAAAGAGTCCCCACCTCTTCGGACCTCCTCCTCCCAATTCAAGTCGACTCTTAATTAATCACCCAATCCTTGTGTCTTTGTTAAAGCGCGACCACCGAAACGACCCTGCGTGAACACAAGACACGAGAGAGGGGTAGGAAGATCAAGTAGGACGAAGAGGGTCTGCATAAAGACAAGTAGAAAATTCTTAAACCGGACGGTGTGTCCAAACTATTAAGCGAGTGACAAGGAAAAAGGACTGAGATAGACCGAGAAAAAAAAAAAAAAAAAAGAACAACTTTTGATAGAGTATCCTCCAAGAGGGACTAAGGTTCCGGAACCGTCGGTCGTACCCCCTAATTCAATTTCTTCATCTATCTCCTTTACCTTAATTCCTTTATTAATATTAAAATTACTTCAGTCCTAGCGACTTCGTTCAGATGTCGATTACTCACACACTTCTTTACAACGACTTACCCCAATTGATATTTGGTCTCTGAGTCCTGAAAAGTTTTTTCTTTGTATAACTGTTTTTCCTCAATCTCGGAGGATTGTCGGAGGTGAATAAGAGAGACGATAAGAATCTCGAAATGAACACAAGAATTAAGTTAGGAGTCGTCGAGGCGCTCCATTCATATTAATAACAAGGACAAATTGTCTACTCTTTGCCTAGGAATTCCTCAAATTTATTAGATTTTTATACGGATCCTAGAGAATCGAGACAATTTTCTATTTGGCTCCGTCTAATTTGCTCAAATATACTCCCTGAGTGGGCCACTCGGTCACCCACTCAGGCCGAGGGTGGCGTACCCCACACCCGAGCTTGGGAGTAGTCCCTTGATCCTAGGGTGTACGGGTACCGTACCGAATTTTTTTTTTTTTACAAATAAACTCACAGGTAGAGAACCCTAACCCGTTACGGTTTGGTTTTTATCAATCTTCTCGAGGTACCTCTCTTAGTCAAGTCAAGTCAACACAGGCTGAGAAACGCTGAGGTACTTAGCGTCGTGCGGTCCGGAGGGACAAGTAGTGGTTGAGGGCCTCAAGTGAGTCTGAGTGCAGGTAGCTCAGTCACTACGGTAGGTCGGTAGAGCAGGAGACAGCAGGGGAAGAGGAGGACGGGGGTTAGGGAGGGGTCGAAGTCTCAGAAAAGGTGACTCAGTTGAGAAGAAAATATCTCTTATGAACCTCCGTTTCGTTCCTTTAGTGAACTGACGGACACCGACTTCGCCAACGGAGCAGACCCTTTCTGACCAACTGAGACTACCGAACAAGGATTCAAAGTAAAAGAACTTAAGATCACGTGACTGAGAACGAATGCAAAAACGAAACGAGGTCACCCGGTGGTTCCTGGTGGGGTCAGATTGCCGGAAAGACAAACTAATACAGTTGTCGATGATTTACTATCTGTGTAAACTTGGGCCCGTCAGACTCAGTGCTCTGACACATTTAACACACAGGGAATGGGTCCGACGAAACCTCCGTCGTTTATAAAAGAAATTTCCCGGTCTTATATCTATAAGGTCGAGAGACCCGGTGTGCCACAGAGAAAGGATGACATGACGTCTCTTTCGGCGTCTGTCACTGGGAGTTTCCTCTCCGGACCGGTACACGGTCATTTAGACGAACGTCTTCGTTCACTGTCCGACCTCGGTGGGGGCGACATTCTTGGGGGCTATGATAGAAAGAAGTCAAAGTCCCAAAAATCATCTGTTGTGCTCTCTAAATTTGTGTAAGTAGAGACCGGAATCTATTCTCTTTATCACTAAGCTTCAATAAAACTTTAAAGAAAAAGGTTAGGAATTGGAGGAACCACTTGTAGGCTCACACTCTTCCCCATTGTAAAGTTCCGACACGACCTAAACATGCATTAGGTTTGACTTAAGAATTCGCGAAGGTGGTTGTAACGTTTTTTTGAGTTCAGATTTCTAATTTGATGTATCAAAATGAATCTCAACAAAGATAATATTAACATACTACTCTTTTCACTGAACAGAAAAAAAACCGTCTGCACACTACCCCCACCCCCCATTTAAAACAGAAAGGGAAAACGTACGAATAAAATAGGTGCCGATTTTTTCTGGAGACCCCGAAGGGGACCACCGAGGTTACCATTTCTTAGACGGACGTTACGTCCTCTGAGAAGATAGAGACCCAGTCTTTCTAGGGGACCTCCTCCTTTCCCGAAGGGTGAGGTCATAAGAACGGGCTTCTTAAGGTACCTGTCTCCTCGGACCGTCCAGTGTCAAGTACCCCAGCGTTTCTCAACCTGATTCGTGGGTCGTACGTGTTTTTCTGGAAATTGGATTGAATTTTCCGCCTTACTAATTTTCCGTCGTCAATGATTTTACGAAAGGTCCGTTCTGTCGAAACAAAGACACGAAGTAAATAAGTAAATGGTTCATAAATAAGACAGAGTAGAGACCTATAGGGTCCGACGCACCATCAACGATCTTTGTGCCACACTTATTTTGTCCGTCACATGGACGGAAGTGTCACGGACTGGGCCTTCGGTTTAATAAATTCGGTTAACGAGTCCTTTGTCTTTTTGATTCCTCTTGTAGGCAAATATATTTCCCCGTAACATACCAGAGAATCCCCTCGCCCACCTGTCACACCTGGAAAGTCTCCTCCCATGACTTGGTTGACAATTGTTTCTGCAAATGGAAAATCAGGGTTTGCTTCACTTAGGTAAAACGTCAGAGGTGTACTTACGTCAAGAAAAGTCAGGATAACCGTAAAAGTCAAGAAAACCAATTTACAACCTCCATTCCGACGGGTAGAAGACTACTTTCAGTTATGACCGACTGGAGTTTCGCTCTAAAACCGAGTTGGCACCCCTAAACTTAGTCGGTCCCGTTCGGTCCACCATCAGTAAACGGATGTGAACACGACTTCTATCGAGGTGGGTGCAGGATGAGAGACTCGAACCTCAATAGTGGACAACCGTTTTCTACGAGAAAAACAACCAGACTTCACCTCGGCTACTTAGACATAAAAGTTAGTCATAGAGACCCTTTAAGGGCACGCCCTCCGTATGTAGGGTAAAATTCTTTGCACTTCCTCTATCTGTACCCCTCTCAAGGGTAGGCCCCTCTGAACCGTGGACCTCAACAGTCGTTCGCACGAATGTGTTCTGTGCGGCCCCTCAGCCGTCCTCCTCGACCCTCGGCCGGCGTCCGTGGGAACGCTAAGGACCACGTCCACTGTGCGTCCGCACTCGACGAGACTCTGGCTTCGAGCCCGCCCAACCAGGACTCACCGTGACGGTCCCAAAGACAATATGAAAGAAACAACGGTATCGTTGATTGCTCCTCGGAGACAAACTGGCAGAAACAGAGACCCTCTCCGGACTTCCCGTACCTGACGAGTGTGACAACAAATTATCCTTTTTCGGTCGGCCCTCGACGGCCTTTCTCTGACCGAAACTTTGCCGCCGACGCCCTCCTCCGGCTCGGGGCATACAACAATTCCTGGGTCGCGACTCGGCGCTCCGCCGGCGGCGGAGGGGCGGGGCTCAAGAAAGGAGACTAACATTAGCGACGCGACACAATCATAGAAACCGGAAACCATTACTCAAGGGGAGGAGACGACCCTTCATCTCCAACGACCCCACCTAAATTTCTACAGTCTCCACCCATTCCCGACGACCGACTGGACCTGGCACTGACGGGCGAAGCACCAGAGACAACGCAACTGTTCGACACAAATAAAGGAAAGAAATGTGACCTTTCGGATCCTCTGGTTCCTGATCGAACAAAGAGTCGTCCATCGATGGGAGGGAACTGAGTGGCTTACTCCGGGCGCACCTTCCGAACACATCGTTC
This sequence comes from Capra ibex, assembly GCA_006410555.1. Classification (NCBI taxonomy): domain Eukaryota; kingdom Metazoa; phylum Chordata; class Mammalia; order Artiodactyla; family Bovidae; genus Capra; species Capra ibex. The sequence goes on from SJYO01045292.1 coordinate 62,193,733, forward strand.
CCAGGATTTGAGACCGGTTTCGCAGTCACTTCAGATTGACCGTGTGGTACACGGGCAAACCATGGACGACGACGAAATCACGTCGTGGGTGCCTCAACTCCCCACCACACTCCCCGGACTCGGGAGGGGTCCCTTCCAAACGTCTCAGGACGAGGCCTGCTCGGGACGGAAGTCCTCCGTCGACGGGGACGAGACGTCCGTAGAGGACGGTGGCCGTAGGGGACACTTCGGGCGTAAGAGGCACCCTCCGTGCGCCTCGGGCGGGACTCGGCCCGGACGCGGGAGAGTGACGTCCCGGTAACAAAGACAGCAAGGAAACCGGAGCTTTTTGGAGTAGAAGGAGGTGAGAACGTTTTGGTTACGAAGGACGTCTGCAATTAATTTTGTGGTCCGAGACTCTAGGAAGGGTTCTGGGGGTCTGGTCTGCTTCGGCGGCCAATATTCGAAAATTTGAAGAGGCTTCCCAGGGACGTGTCGGCATTAATGACACATATTGCTGTCATAGTCACGACTGACCTAGCCGACGGAAGAGACACGAAGAATTCGAGGGACTCCCGTCCTTGACATAAATTAACCGATTCGAAACGGGGGGGGTTGTGGTGTCTTTTATAGGTTGAATCGTCACGAGTTATTTAGAAGTATTTCTTTACCCTTCACTCTACCGTCGTTTATGTAGTAATTTAGCGTCATAGCCCGTTGTGTCCGAGAGGGAACGTACCCGTCATGTCTCTCGCGGTCCCTCGGAACTGAAAGACCCTGGGGGCACACACGGTTCACGTCGGGAGTGTAGTAGAGACGCACCCACTACTGCGCTCAGTGTACGCAATGGCGATGAGAAGACCAAGGGTTTGACACACGGGCCCACGGGGTCCCTTCAGTATCGTCGCGACACCTTTTGCAACAAAGACGTTCTTCGTCACTGTAAATGGTAGACAACCTGGGAGCCCTTGATGACCGGTCTTCGACAAGTTAAAGTTGTAAGCTGGTGTAATTCAAGTAAAGGTACTGCAGTACAAACACTTTGACCGAAATACGGTTATTTTTCGTTTTCATGATAAAAAAAAAAAAATTCATGACACACTTACTGAAGGGTCCGCCTCGACCCCACTTCTTGGGTGGACGGTTACCCTCTACATTCTCTACCCAAACTAGGGACCCAGTCCTTGGAGGGGATGTCCCCGTGTCGTTAGATGTGGTCACAAGAACGGACCCTTAGGGACCTGTCTCCTCGGACCACCCGACGCCAGGTGTCCCAGTGTTTCTCAGTCTGTGCTGACTATACTGAATCGTGCGTACATGACACACTTACTAGTCCCACTCGGTCCTCTCCTCCACTGACATCCACCGGGCAGAGTAAGGGTCTGACCTCCTTGACGAATCGAACTGCGAGACGAGCACGGGCAAAGTACCACGTAACCAAGCCAAGTCACGTTAGGAAGTGTGCAAATAGAAACCTGAACACGAACACTCACTCCAGGCCACCCTGTCACCTCGGACACACTCGCCTCCGCCGCGGACGTCGCACAAACGACCGACAAGGAGGTAGGCCCCAAACGTGCATCGTGAGTATCAGCTCGTCCTGGGCCACCCCCCCCAGAAAGGCCCTGTCGGAGGGTATAGGACACGAGGTCGAGGAGAAGTCACGAGTCGGCACAGGTCGAGAAACACTGGGGTACCTGACGTCGTGCGGTCCGGAGGAACAGGTAGTGGTTGAGGGCCTCGAGTGAGTTTGAGTACAGGCAACGTAGCCACTACGGTAGGTTGGTAGAGTAGGAGACAGTAGGGGAAGAGGAGGGCGGAAGTTAGAAAGGGTCGTAGTCCCAGAAAAGATTACTCAGTCGAGAAGTGTAGTCCGCCGGTTTCATAGCCTCGAAGTCAAAGTCGTAGTCAGGAAGTCACTTATAAGTCCCAACTAAAGGAAATCCTAACTGACTAGAGGAAGGTCAGGTTCCCTGAGAGTGTAGGTATGTACTGATGACCTTTTGGGTACCGAAACTGATCCACCTGGAAACAACCGTTTCACTACAGAGACGAAAAATTACACGACAGACCCAACCAGTCGAAAAGAAGGTTCCTCGTTCGCAGAAAAGGAAAGTACCGATGTCAGTGGTAGACGTCACTAAAACCTCGGGTTCTTTTATTTCAGACTGTGACAAAGGAAACAAAGGGGTAGATAAACGATACTTCACTACCCTGGTCTACCGTACTAGAATGGCATCTCTTCGTCTTCTATAATTCTTCTCCGCCGTTCTTATGTGTCTTCTTGATGTGTCTTCTCTAGAAGTACTGGGTCTATTGGTGCTACCACACTAGTGAGTGGGTCTCGACCTGTAGGACCTTACACTTCAGTTCACCCGGAATCCTTCGTAGTGATGTTTGTTTCCATCACCTCCACTACCTTAAGGTCGACTCGACAAAGTTTAGGACTTTCCACTACGACTCACTAGATCTATTGTCACAAACTACGTTCAAAGGACTCTACAAAACGTTTACATCTTTGACGTCTTTCCTTCTGCAATCGAGGAACTACTCGGACTCACGTGTCGGGCCCGGAGGACCTCGGCCCCCCGTCTTACCCTCGGGGGCACTGTCGCGGACGAGGGAGGGTCGTCGGTCAGTCCCTCGACGCGTGCTCGACTAGTGTGTAGGGTCGTCGGTCGGTCCCTCGACGCGTGCTCGACTAGTGTGCAGGGTCGTCGGTCAGTCCCTCAACGCGTGCTCGACTAGTGTGCAGGGTCGTCGGTCAGTCCCTCGACGCGTGCTCGACAACTGGGTAGGACACGTGGGGGCTGGGGGTGGGAGGACACGTCCCGTACTCGGTGGGCAGCGGGACGTGAGCCGAAAAGAGACGAGGTTTGAGGTAAACAGACCGGAGTAACACGTAGTCCGTGTCTTGACCACAATTGGCAGCACGGGACATTTGTGTTGAGGACTCCGGGGTCCCGCGTACCCCCAAGACCCTAGGGATTTCGTCTATTTTGTGTTCCCACCGTGTGGGTGACACCCCACTCGTCCCGGGAACCGGCGGGCCCTCCGAAAGGGAGACGGGGTCTTGAACGTAGGGGACGTCTACAGTCCGTCGCCTCCAGGTCCTTTGTACTGGTCGGTTCCCCGGGTAGTCCAGGAAAGAGTGTGTGCCAGGAAGGACACACTGCCTCTTCCCTTCCCTTGCTCCCGTCGGCACCGAGAAGGTCGGGGAGGAGTGACTCGTCCTCCGGGCCGACCCGACACGACGTCTTACAGGCACACAGCCCTCCACTTTATCTCCGTTCACACCATCGAAGCACGTCGAGAAAAGGACAAGACTGTTCTTGTCTTTCGTGCACACTCCGTGTCTTATGTTCCACATATTAAAGCCGCTAAGTCGTGCCCTTAATTTACCAGAATATAATTGTAAATCCTGTCTGTACCTGGGAGGTTTCTACTGGGGGATTTAACCACGATAAAATTTTAGAATCAAAAAAATTTCTGTTAGTATCGTCTATTCCCTGTGTCATTGTTTACTCTCTCTTGTTTCTTCTTTCCTTTTATGATGCAAAATCAAGGAACTTACCGAGAAGAAAGAACAAAAAACTTGACAACTGAATTTATATGTGTTGAATTTTTAACTCTCAATACAAAATAAACCGTCCCCAAAAATCTTGAAATTCGACCCATCCGAAGGACTTATAAGTAACATCCCTGACTACGACTTCGACTTTGAGGTTATGAAACCGGTGGACTACGCTTCTCGACTCAGTAAACTTTTCTGGGACTACGACCCTTTCTAACTTCCGTCCTCCTCTTCCCCTGTTGTCTCCTACTCTACCAACCTACCGTAGTGGTTGAGTTACCTGAACTTAAACTCATTCGAGGCCCTCAACCACTACCTGTCCCTCCGGACCGCACGACGTCAGTTGCCCCAACGTCTTTCTTCCTGTACTGACTCGCAGACGTGACTTGACTTCGACTCATCCGTTGTAGAGTTGGGACTCTCGTGACGAGGCTCCTCCACACCACCCTCGGCCCAATGTACCTTCAAAACGTTGTTTCCCGTCCAACAAGTTTACAGTTTTCTAACAACAATTAAGGTCTTTTGGTTTATGGAGTTCCTTAAATCCCGAAAAGATCCATGTCTTTCCCGAAGGGGCCACCGAGTCACCATTTCTTAGACGGACGGTTACGTCCTCCGTGTCTAAGTTGGGGACCCAGTACTTCGAGGGGCCTCTTCCCTTGCCGGCGGGTGAGGTCACAAGAGCGGCCTCAGGGTACCTGACTCCTCGGACCGCCCGATGTCAGGAACCCCAGGGATTTCTCAGTAAGTGTTGAATCGTTGATCTTTGTTGTCGGTACACGTCCTTCTACGCTCTCGGACCGGAGCACTTCAGCAGGCAAGCCACGCGTGGAGACCCGAGTGGAACCGATGGCCTCGGTCGCAGGACCCAAAGGTGTGGGAGTACCGAGTGGCCAGTGGTGGCGTGCCTGCCGTCGGCGACGACTGACAGCGGAGGAAACAAATGACCATGGGGTAAGGAGTCTTGTGGGTCCGGGGCAAGATTGGCGGAACCCAGAGGGTCCAGACGCGACCAGGACACGGCCTCTGAGACGCATTCCCTTCCGTTCGACTCGCCCTGACGCGGACTCCAAGGGTGACTGCGAAGGACGGAGAAAGGACGAACACCGAAGGTGGGTCCTGGCGACGAGCGGAGAATTTGGAAGGTCAGGTCAGTAAATTGTCAACCGGAGGAAACGTCTGTTCGGGGCGTCGAGGATAAAATTCGTTTACGGGGTTCGGTCAGTGTCACCGACGTGTCTCGATCTACGACATCTTAGTAAAAGGCGTAGTGACTTAAAGAAAATTTCAAGACGGAAGACTTGTTTCTTCCTCTTTGTAGACCAATAGTTTCCCTCGGTCGGGGGTTTAAATGAGAGGAAATCGAAAGTACGTCTAAAGTTCGGTCTCCAGACCGACCCACCGAAACTTCTATTTCTAGTGTCACCGTAGGATCTCTCCGAAGTTACCCCAAAGTCTACTAGGACGTTAAATGAACCTCTGCCCCTCCTTTTCTCGCCTCTTGTGACCCTTCTTGAGACCTCCGTCCTTCTACCGAGACTTCCGTGTTTTCGGGGCACAGGTTAAGACCAGGAGAGTGGTGGACCTTCTTTACAGTCAATTGTCTTTCCCCAGCCTGTCCTGGTCTGGTCCTAGAGGGCTCACGGCAGAAACACTACCGTCAGGTTCAAGGACTCCCACTTTTCTTTCAAAATAGGTATTTGCTTCGAAACCATTATAATGTAGTTAGGATTCCCTTTAGTTGGGACTTATAACCTTCTTGACCATAACTTTAACGTTATAAAACCGGTGGACTACACTTCTCGACTGAGTGACCTTTTCTGAGACTACGACCCTTTCTAACTGCCGTCCTCCTCTTCCCCTGCTGTCTCCTACTCTACCAACCCCCCGTAGTGGTTGAGCTACCTGTACTCGAACCCGTTTGAGGTCCTCTCTCACCTCTAGTCTCACCGGACCACGTGACATCAGGCACCCCGACGTCTGTCAGTCTGTACTGAATCACTGGGTTGTCGTTGTTTGCAGTTTCGTCAAAGAAATGAGACGTCTGTAGCACCTTGGAAGGTAGGTCGTGCACATTGTCGGTCCCCGCCCGACTCCCCTCCGTCCCCAAAACAACACAAAAACAGGGAAACATACGCACGAATAGAAGTATTGTGTCCTGTGTGCAAAAACAAAAATTAACGTTATACAGATTTGGTTTAACCGACCGACAACGACAAGGACGTAGTGATCAGAGGTTTGTCGACCTTCCGTCTCAACTGAGGTGTGGGAGAAGATGTCTCTGCGTCGTTGTCGAGAAGGTAGGTAAGCCAATTCTGGTTCCCATTCAGTATCGACGCTTTTGAAACTTTTAACATTTTTACTAAGTAGACACTCCACGAAAGTCTCAGTGACGGTTTACAGGGGACCCCCGTTTTCACGGTGGTCAACTTTGGTCGTCTCCTTTCGTTCCTACTTTGAGACGCGTGGTTGGAGGAGGAGAGGGCGTCGACGCTCTGTCTTCACGAGCGCGTGTCGTCCCTACGCTCGTTGCCCGGACGCGAGCGCGTCGGGCGCAGAGGCCTCCCCGAGTTCGCTCCGTCCCCGAGCCCCAAATCTCAGTCCGACGGGCCCAGACTCAGGCGGAGACGGCGAAGAAGAGAAAGTTTCATACACAAATAAACCGGCGTGGCCCAGAATCAACGTCGTCACCCGAGAAGCAAGAGACACCGCCGTGCACCCCGAGAGTCAAGTCGACGTCGTCACCCCAGGTCAGAGGACTGGTCTCTAGTTTGGGCTCGCGGGACGTAACCCTCGCGTCCCAGAATCGGGGACCTAGTGGTTCCTGCAGAGCCGAGACAACGAAGAGCGACGTACAGAGTGCATATATTACCGTGTAAACAACCTCTCACAAACGCACACGTCGTGTCAACACAGACTGAGAAACCCTACGATGTCTGACATGGGGCGGTCCGAGGAGACAGGTACCCTAAAAGGTCCGTTTTATAGCCTCGTACAACCGTAAGGGAAGCGGTCCCTGGAAGGGTCGGGGCCCTAGCTTGGGCGTAGACAGTACAGACGACGTGACCGTCCGCCCAAGAAATGGTGACCGAAGTAAATCACTAAAATTTTCAAACGTGGAGACAAAAGGGAGGGACATTTTACCCTTATTGTTATCAGGGAAGGGGAATCTCAAGAACTCTTCTGTTTTAGAATGCACATGCGACAGTTCTCTCCCGCCCCTGTCGTGACAGTGAGTTTATTTACAATCAAAAACAATTGCTGTGCGAAAGGCAGCCAAGATTCGGTCCCGACGCACCCGCAACACGAGTGGTGCCGGTGGAGGGGGGCGACGGGCTGAGAGGGTCGCACTCGTGTCCCGGGTCGCAGGTCCCTTCGGGTCTCAGGGTCGGTTGGACCCGTCGACCGGTGGGACTAGGACGGGTCCTCCTGTCGACTCATAAAACAATCCAGTGCAAGTGTCGAACCAAGACTGACACACGACTGTCCACGACTGACACACGTAATTACTGCCTCTAAACACGAGTCACCTCTCCAGGGTCAGTGGAGTGACAGGTCGTCCTCCTCGTAGTCATTCGACGTAAAGCCGAGGGACCTGGCCCTCTCGTGGCTGGCATTCCGCAAAAGTCGGAGGAGACCACGTTTGTCGTCACAAAAAACGACTCTCCTGCCGGGAACTCGATTTTTATTCGGTCGTCTATTATAAGTCGGTCCATCTTCATCTACAGTTACTGTGCGGATAAAAAACCGGATCTTTCTACTGAGGTCACAGAATATGTTCCTTTATTCCCTAAATTTTTTATTTATGTCGAGCCCCTCCACCGATGACGTCTGTACAATCGATTAACCGTCATACTATAATACAGACAAAACGATTGTCCCCCGTCTCACCGGACCTAATAGTGTAAGGTAACTTTTGGCTTCTTGAGCAGGTCAAAAGACAACTCGGCTTTGAGAGGACTTGACCCATGACAAAAGTTTCCAAACCAGCAAATCAAAATTCCCTTAATACCACGAACTTCGTCTACGATTCTAACGAGTAACTTGAGGTGGGGTGGGGGTGGGGGGTGATTGGGAAAAAAGAATTGATTGTTGAGACTAAAAGAAACCCCTTTCGTCACTAAGACGAACTTTTGTGAAAAGATCTAAGAGACCTTACAGTGCTCTGCGTCAAGACCAGACGTCTTCCGAAAGAAAAGGGTATTTTGTTTCAAAGATTCCACTTCGGAAAATGGGGAGTAGGAACCACGTACGGAGAGGTAGGACGGACCTTACACCTACCCTACCGACCTCGACCTCTTCGGTATAACGAAGGTACTCCTTGTATCTATTCTTACAGTCTGTCCTTCGACCTTCCCCGTCCCGGACGTACTCATCGCCCTAGTCGGGAGCCGGAACAGAGCTGACTGACGCATACTTTTTAAGGAGGACCTCCCTTCGGCGATACCTGTCCAGAGCTCGTGCACGTCCGTCTGTCTCAGGATTGACTCGACAGTCCGTAAGTAAAGTTACCACAAACCGTTTACGATAGGCGCACCTTTTGAACGTCCCTACATCTGAGCGACACTTCAAAGACACCTGCGTCACAAAGATCAACCACCTCAAAAGTGGACTCTGACAGTCCCGGCACGGGAGGTAATCTGGGTCCTCCACGCCACGGACCCGAGACACTAAGAGAGTCTCCGGGTATTTTTAGAAAATGAAAGAATATTTTAGTCCTCTTTTTAGGTTGGACCTAATTTGCCCAAATATGTTTGGGTCAGTACAGGATGTCAAAAGTCATCGTGAAATACCTCCTTCTCCAGGCACTTCCGTCGTCCCGAATAACCGGACACTTTCAGTAGCACAACAGACCTTGTGGGGGGAATCAAGATCCTCCTTACCAGAGTAACGAAGGGTGAGTAAAAGGCAAGGGTCTAGAAGGGAGACACCTGTGTCCTTGTGCGGGGGTGAGTTATCTGTTTCGTTCCCTGCCGAAGACCCAGGTCGTCTTGACCCACACTGGGGATCTCACGAAATCCGTTTACACCTTTAAAGAGGACCGTAGGTAAAATATTTTTACCACCTAGGTACGTAAATAAGTTGTCACTAAACTTCCGGGCGTCACATCGTCCGTCAGACATGCCGTTAATAGAAACCTCTTAATCTCCTTAATTGCGTGTTCTTCGGATACAGACCGGGAGTCAAGCCCAAAATTCAAGGAACGGGAGCCGGTACTTGAGGTTCAGAGCCCCACCGGGTGACAATGGCAGAGAGAACGATACACTTTGAACCCTAAGAAGAGTTCGACCCCAGGAGGATGGAAAAACTTTATTTAAGTAAATAAAAACCGACACGACCCAGAAGTGGCACCCCGTCCCGAAAGAGACCAACGCCGCCTACCTCCGACGGGAGGTCAACACCATGTGCCCTCAGAGTACCCCGCCGAAGAGAGGAGCCTCGCGGCCGAGGGCCCTCCCGCCCGACGTCCTCGACACCGGGTGCCCGAGGCCCCGGGGCACCGTCCACCCTAGGGGGACCTGGTCCCCAGCCTAGACACAGAGGACGTAACCGTCCGTCTGAGGATTGGTGACGTGGTGGTCCCTTCGGACTGGGAGAGGGAGAACGATTTCTCGTCGAGAAAACTGACCTTAGATTAATTCCGGGCCACGAAGAAAGGTGTTAGTAGTGACGCTACAGGGTCGGAGAGAAAAGATTACGAAAACAAGGAACATTCACAGACATGCTGAGCAAGGGATGTGTGTTGGTAGTCACTCGTCCGTCCCGTCCTATTAAGCTTCCGGGTGACTCGGTAGAGAGTGACCTTCTTCGACAGTCTTAAAGTCTGGACGGAATACAAAACAACAACATCTTTAGAAAAAAAAAGAAAGGAAAACGGAAGAATATTGAGGGAATGTCTAGGTAGACACTTTTTTTCGTTACACAATAATCTTTTTACACATAAAGGGGTAATATTATACGGCACGGTGTGGTCTCGTGTGACTTCTGAGATATCAGACAATATTTTCACGGTCTATATTAAACATACGTTTATAGACTACGTTTCTTCCTGAAAAAAAAACTAACGTCCGTCTTTTTGTGTGGTTCACTTAAAAACTGTGTCCTATCTAGGACGACTCTATTCTTTTGTAGAATTACGCTTCGACGGACCTCTCTTCTCCTCCTTTACAGAGGAAACTTGAATAAGTCCAAGGCTTACTCTTCGTCGTCTCGAAGAAAAGAGATCCTCTGTCTCGGATTTCTGCCGCGGGGCAAGACACGGGCACGAGGCAGACACACGAGGGACGGACCGACTCCTCAGGGTTCCTCGGTGGTCTCTCTGGGATCCACGGGCCTTGTGGGACCCGTCCTTGTCGGCGCGACTTCGGAACAACCACACCCCGTCCAACTGAGGTAGTGCCGGTCCAGAGGCGAGAGGACGGCACACCTCCCCGCCGCCAGACTCTACGTGGGAGTGACCTGGTAGGACCCCTGCCGTATAAGGAAAAGAATAGACCCGACACTAGTCTGCTGCGGACTTTACACGGGCCGTCACGTGTCCCGTAAGCGAGATTCTCTCTACCATCACCTTCGAAGTTTGTGTGGGTCGAGCAACAATTTGATACAAATGTTTATTAGGTCCCTGCGGTTCTTGCGGGCTTAGGGGTCCTATCCGGGGGCAACCAGAAGGTGAAAGAGAGAAGAGTTGCACGAAAAACCGAGTTTCGACGTGAAGAGGTCCCCTCGTCCCTTATTAAGCTCACTAGATAAGAGACTCAGTTTTTCGGACCTCACTATGTGTATACGTGTGAGCACGTACATAAATAATTAAAGAGTTTACGCTGATTGTTGGAGCCAAGCACAGGTCGTAATACAATCTATGGTTCTTGACACGACTTGATTACGTGCCTTCACTACAAAGAGTCGTCGAATTCGGGCACGCCCTCGGGGTACTCCTGTCTCCCCGTACCAATCGCGAGGACCACCAGGGGAGACCCGTGCGTGCATCCCTCGGCCGGACAGAGGGAGGAGTGGATCTTCGGGACGGCGGGAGTAGGTTCCTCGACCCCTTTCCGGAGAGGACACTGAGGACGGTCCCTTCCGCGAGACTACCCCCCAGGAGTCTCGGGAAGTGCCCGAGTGAGTGAGTCGGCAGTTGTGCCCAATTATTACTGTTCACAATACGCACGACCCCGGGGACCTGGACCACTACTTATTTTGTCTATGTTCAGGACGGGGGTGTCCCGAGTGTCAGATCGCCCGCCTCGTCTCTCCTCCCTACAAACACACGTGCGGTCGAGCTCCAACGACGACTCTTTAGCTTCACCCTCCCCTCATCCCCCGAGACTCACCCACAAGGCTAACATTCGTCTCGCGAGTTCCTCCAGTGTCTCCTCCACTAAAACTCACCCTGACTCCCCGGTCGGCACCTCGTAGTCCCTTGTGAGCTTCTTCGAGTCCTCAACCCCCTTCGAAACCTCGTCCCGACAGGCTCCGGGCCTGCACCCCTGTGGTAGAGGGACCTCCACCCCCTTAAACGACCCGTCGACACCCTGCCCCCCAGTCCCACGGTTCCTGGTGGGCCCACTCCTTACTACACCTTTTCTGAACCCCCGCCCCCGTCAGGCCTGCCGCAGAGAAAGCAGGTCTTAGCGTCTCGTCCACCATGTCCACCTTCTACAGCTAAAGGTCGGGGACCTCCGACTTCTCACACAACGACGACGACCCCGACGATTCAACCAAGTCAGCACAGGCTGAGACACGTTGGGACATCTGCCGTCGGGTGGTCCGAGGGGGCAGGGACCCTAAGAGGTCCGTTCTTATGACCTCACCCAACGGTAAAGGNGGTCGTAATACAATCTATGGTTCTTGACACGACTTGATTACGTGCCTTCACTACAAAGAGTCGTCGAATTCGGGCACGCCCTCGGGGCACTCCTGCCTCCCCGTACCAATCGCGAGGACCACCAGGGGAGACCCGTGCGTGAACCCCTCGGCCGGACAGAGGAGAGGAGCGGATCTTCGGGACGGCGGGAGTAGGTTCCTCGACCCCTTTCCGGAGAGGACACTGAGGACGGTCCCTTCCGCGAGACTACCCCCCAGGAGTCTCGGGGAGTGCCCGAGTGAGTGAGTCGGCAGTTGTGCCCAATTATTACTGTTCACAATACGCACGACCCCGGGGACCTGTACCACTACTTATTTTGTCTATGTTCAGGACGGGGGTGTCCCGAGTGACAGATCACCCGCCTCGTCTCTCCTCCCTACAAACACACGTGCGGTCGAGCTCCAACGACGACTCTTTAGCTTCACCCTCCCCTCATCCCCCGAGACTCACCCACAAGGCTAACATTCGTCTCGTGAGTTCCTCCAGTGTCTCCTCCACTGAAACTCACCCTGACTCCCCGGTCGGCACCTCGTAGTCCCTTGTGAGCTTCTTCGAGTCCTCAACCCCTTCGAAACCTCGTCCCAACAGGCTCCGGGCCTGCACCCCTGTGGTAGAGGGACCTCCACCCCCTCAAACGACCCGTCGGCACCCTGCCCCCCAGTCCCACGGTTCCTGGTGGGCCCACTCCTTACTACACCTTTTCTGAAACCCCGCCCCCGCCAGGTCTGCCGCAGAGAAAACAGGTCTTAGCGTCTCGTCCACCATGTCGACCTTGTACAGCTAAAGGTCGGGCGCCTCCGACTTCCCACACAACGACGACCCCGACGATTCAGCCAAGTCAGTACAGGTTGAGACGCGTTGGGGCACCTGCCGTCGGGTGGTCCGAGGGGCAGGGACCCTAAGAGGTCCGTTCTTACGACCTCACCCAACGGTAAAGGAAGAGGTTGCGTACTTTCACTTGTCACTTTCACTTCAACGAGTCAGTATAGGCTGAGAATTGCTGGGGTACCTGACGTCGGGTGGTCCGAGGGGGTAGGGACCCTAAAAGGTCCGCTCTCCTGTCATTTTTGGAAACACAGTCAGTCGAGTGGAGGTCGTGAGCACAACCTCGGTCTCCTCGGAAGAGCGGGAACAGAACCCGTCCGCCCGCCCGCACGCACGGGGAGAAGACACGGTCGTACACTTGTCGAGTCAGTTCAAAATGACCACACAAACTTAGTCCACACCCTTTGGGTAACAAGGGTCGTGTCTGGACTCTGTGTTGCCCGTCGGACACCAGCGGGTGCAGACAGTGGGTCGCCCACCCGCCCCGGCAGACTGCGACGGGGGCTCCTGTGTGTCCGGAGCCCGTGTCCGACAGAAGTGTGGAGACAGGTGCCGTCGACACTGGTGGTGAGTGCACCAGAAAGGACGGTTCGAACCTCCTTTACGGCTTCAGGAGTCCCACCGGAGGTTCTTCAGGGCGTGCCAGACGGTACGGCTGTACGGGGTGGGGCTCAATAACAAATTTAACAACAAGTCAGTGAGTCAGCACAGGCTGAGAAACACCGGGGTACCTGACGTCGTGCGGTCCGGAGGGACAGGAAGTGACAGAGGGTCTCAAACGAGTTTGGGTACAGGTAACTCGGTCACTACGGTAGGTTGGTAGAGTAGGAGACGGCAGGGGAAGAGAAGAACGGGGGTTATAAAGATTCGTAATGTCAGAAAAGGGTACTCACTCAAGAAATGTAGTCCACCGGTGTCATAGCCTCGAAGTCGAAGACGTAGTCGAGAAGGTTACTTATAAGTCCTGACTAAAGGAAATCCTACCTGACCAACCTAGAGGAACGTCAGGTTCCCTGAGAGTTCTCAGAAGAGGTTGTGTTAAGTTTACGTAGTTAAGAAGTCGTGAGTCGAAAGAAATATCAGGTTGATAGTGTAGGTATGTACTGGTGACCTTTTTGGTATCGGAACTGATCTGCCTGGAAACAACCGTTTCACTACAGAGACGAAAAGGATACGACTAAAAATTATAAAACTCGTAGACATAAAAGAGGACACCGACGTCGCCCAGGATCGACACTGTGGTCCTAGGAGTAACGTAGTACATCTAGAGAGAGACACCGGGATCAACACCCGCATCTACGAGGACTCGTTCACCCTTGAGTCGGGAGTTGGTCCCTACCTTGGTCGTCGGGACGTAACGTGCCGTCTGAGAGTTGGTGACTAACTCCTCCCGTCACGGGGGGTTGGGGGGTCGAAGGGAAGGAGTGGGAGAGAAAGAAGAGTCCGTACAGAGAGGACTCGGGTGGGGGTGCGAGACCTCCCGGAGACGCACCCGGGGGCAAGTGACGAGAAGGTGTTAGCCGACGGTACGAACTAAAAGGACTGAAACCCGTTCCAGAAACAAGTCTTCTTAGGAAGAGTCACAGAATTGGACTCGTGAGATTAATTTCACTGAGGGCGGGTAAGGGACCGGTCAGGAGACTGGGGGTCGTGCGACGCGACTGAAAAGGGGATACCATGGGTCGAAAAAAATTTTTTTTTGTTTTGCAGTATTTTTAATTAAGGAAGGAGTATCAAAGTAAATGGCGGGAGGGGGAGAAACGAGTGACACAAGGGACGAGATGGGATGTAGGTAGTTTATGGGTCCTCTCCTAACTACACACCTCCCACGAATCGCTTATGAGCAATGTACTTCCTACTCAGGGACTCACCCTCTCTGTTTCTCGTCACGTGCGTCTGTTGTGTCCACCCTCTTTGATGCCCAGAGACACGCACACACACAGATGTATCTATTTGCACACACACTCGTCACTTCCGCACGTACCCGTACTGCACTCATATACACCTGTGTGTGGGTTGGGCGTCTCTCGCCTTCACATAGCTGTAGGATTTATAACTCATAATCGCAGACCCAACTCCCTACACCTCGTTTAAATTTGCATAAAAACCACTTACAGTAAAATATAGCAGACTGAATATGTCACTCATTTCTTTGTGAAAATTTTAGACCTCTTTTAGGTATCGCAGATATTTTATGTCCAAGAAACAAAAAAGACCCGACAAAGGAGACTGAAACTAAAAATGGTTCGTCCTACGGACGAACTTTGAAGTTCACGCCCACCGCAGACACTCCGTCAACTCAAACCGAAGTATGCAGGTGCTACCTCAGACTACCCGACCCAGACGTCCGATTCGTCTGGGGGCCCAAGTCCCTTGGGGGTGAGGTACTCCTTCGTCGACGAGTGAATCCGCCGTTGTAATAACTTAAGTCGTCGGAGAAGGCTTTACTTTCGGGGACACTTGTGGTCCGGTCTGGTAACAATCAAACGAGAGTCGAGGGAAGGTCGACTTTTGGGGCGTCGAGTCGCAGGACCTTGGTACGTGAGGTCAAAGCGAAACAAGAAGAAACAAAAGACTAGACTTCTCGGTCTACTCATATAACGACCTTTAATGTCTTTGACATGTTCTCACTCTTCCTTCGACAGTCATGCTAATCGGCGTCAGAGTGGAGAGTGCCGACTGGTCAGATGTAAGCCGCACAAGACACGGACCTACGTCTTAGCTACAAACAAGTTTTTAGTGTCGATGTGGAATTTGCCAATTAAAAAAGTGAGTCTTACTACTAGATTCTTAAAGACCTGGTACTTTCTTTGAACTTTGTACCGAAAACGACCAAGGTGACCTAAGGCTATATGATTAAAGGGTACTTAGTTAAGGACGAGAAGTGAGCTCGTAAACAAGACTGTCAAATAAAATAAAAATCAACCTCCTGTTAATGAAACGTCACAACACTACCAATGTTGTCACACTGAGTCGACATTCGTATGTATATGGGGAGGGACTCGGAGGGTGGGGTGTTGGGGGCCCAGCAGTCTCGGGGTCCGGCTCGAGGGACTCGATCTGTCGTCGAAGGGTGATCGACAGACAAGATGTGTACCCTCCCATACAAAGTTACGATGAAAGAACCTTTCGAAGAATAATTACTACAACACTACTCGTAAGTACTTATAAGTAGAAGTCCACACTCAGGGCCTTCACCCTAGGGAGGGTACTCAGTTCCCATAGACGACCAGTGGAAGTCTTCATCAACTCGTGTGGACGTAATTAACAAAAACGTTTCGGCTAAACTGATAGAGGAACGACACTTATTTATAATGATAGTTCGTTTTACTCCGTTTGCAAAAACCGATTTCTCTAACCAGTACCGTGGGGCCGAACCCCCACGACCTCACCTCGACTTCTGCGGACGCTCCAGAGAGTGCCCGGTACGAGAGGACGTCTGGACCCCTCAGGGCACAGACACTTCCTGAGGGAGACAGCTCCATCTCTCGTATACACCCGTCAAGTCAAGTCAAGTCATCGAGTCAGCACAGGGAAAGAAACTCTGAGGTACCTGACGTGGTGCGGTCCGGAGGGACAGGTAACGGTTGAGGACCTCAAATGAGTTTGAGTACAGGTAGCTCAACCGCTACGGTAGGTTGACAGAGTAGGAGACCTAAACACCCGTTCTCCGGGGGTTAGGGAAGGCAGAAGACTTTCCCTGTGAAAACCGGAACCCGACTGTGGAGGGAGTCAAGGGGACCTTTCGCCTATTCGTACCGGGTGGTCGATACAACCGTCCTGCGCGACCAGTCCCGTCTGCACTCGCGGCCGTCTTAGGACGACCCGGACCCTCTTCCGGTCCACTCGCGCTCGCTACTCTTCGGCGCGGGACCCGAGGGGCCGGTCACTCCTCCCAAGAACAGTGCCGGACGGGGAGCGCATCTCGGAGGCGGGGGGGACGTCTCCTTGTGGTCGCGGCGGAGGACCGAGCGAGAGAGACGAGCAGCCACACCGGTCACCCTTAGAGTGCGTAGATTGACAAATTGTTAAGTTCTGACTACCGGGGACGATCAATGTCGGAGTCTCAGTGTTTCTGGGTCTAGGGTGTAGATACAGGGAGGTAGTTGATCGAGTTGACGAGAATTAGGGAACTTTGGACCAAAGGAATAAACATTTTGTCCCTCCGTCTGTAGGGGAGCGCAGACCGGGGTTCAGCTCTACGAATATTCGTCATCATCGCCCTTGACACCAGTAAATTACTTTTACTTGAAGTCACGGCGAGTGGGCGACAAGGCCAGTCCCGACCGAGACCTGCACGCGGCGTCAGTGAGTCCTGGTGTGAACCTTCCTGAGACGAAACAACTTACGGGACGACACCGGTGGGACTTCGAGGGTCACTAAGAACTTGCTCTGGGTGTTGAACCGAAAAGTGGCCTGTGGTGGTTAATACATCAACCAAGACTAATGTCCTAGTCTACTCGGACTATTACAATTTGTACACCCGAAGGGTCCACCGAGTCGACATTCCTTAGGCGACGTTGAGCCCTCTGGACCCAAGCTAGGGACCCAACCCTTCTAGGGGACCTCCTCCGTACCGTTGGGTGAGGTCATAAGAACGGACGTCTTAGGGTACCTGTCTCCTCGGACTACCCGATGTCAGGTACCCCAGCGTTTCGCAGTCTGTGCTCACACGCTGGTTCGCGTGTGAGTGGTCCGACCGTCCGTGCTAAAGTCGGCCGAGACGTCTGTCCTGTGAAGTCTCTTCTGTCACTCCGAGAACTCCCAGGTGCACGTCGACGAGAAGGGTTGCCCCAGGAGAGACGAACATCGACGACCTTCGTCCCTAGGAAAACACGTCTCGGAAAGGGCACCCACCCCCTGAAGTGGTTCGTTTACTATTCGAGGGGTTCAGCCCCCGAGACCTCAGCGGTATGCTTATGTGGGACGTGCGGGTACCCGGTCGCTTCCTGCCAGAGTCGAAACAGAGACGCTCCGAGACTGGCCGCGGATCATAGTGCCGACGAGGCCGCGAGTCGCGAGGCCAGACGGGCACCACAAAGTACAGGAACGATTGAGGGCGTCCTGTGTGGCCAGAAGGCACGCGACTCGTCGTCACTACGCAAGGACGCCCGTGACGGCGGACCTTCGGGGCAGACCGCAGCACTGGCAGCAGTCCGAGACCGAAGGACCCCTCAGCGGCGCGTGAGAGTCTCGCTCCTCTCAGACGAGCCTTCTCAAACCCACAGTCGACGACTTGGCCCGTCACGACCCGTAAGGGATGCGGACCGTACGAGAAGACGGGAAGAACCTGCCCTAGAAGATCTTGTGACCAAGAAGCGGGAAAGCTGGAGGTTGAAGTGAGCTGGGTCAGATTTAGCAAGAAGGAATGAAGGAACTAAGTTCCGTGGTCCGCGCAGGAACTGGGACGGGTGCCCAAGGGCCCGGGAACGGCCCGGGACACTCCCAGGAATCCCCGGAGTCAGTGGAAGAACATGAGAGACGATGGAGAGCAAAGATAATCTTAACCTGGAAGTATTCCTGTCCTAGAGCTCAGGAGACGCGAAGGTCATTGTAGACTCCTCGTCAGTCGTTTGCGACGATCGTAACAGAGAACCCTTGTTGGGGCGGCACGCGTACGTTCGGAGTCCAGTGGACGTTCGAGACCCCGGGGGCTTCGACGAGTCTGTCCACACGTGCCCGGAGTCCTGTATTCGGAGGAGAGCGCGACAGTACGGAGTGCACTGGACCGGAGGTCGTGTCGAGACGGTTCCCAGCGAGTCCGTGGCGAACCTACAGAGACGACTGCCACTTGAGTGCTCGATGGGCTTACAGAGTGACTCCCTCGCGTCTCACAACCTCCCACCGACCCACCCGACCGAGGGAGGCTTATGAAAAACACAAATGAACGGAAACGAAAACCGGCGCGACGCAGCAGGAGCGAACCCGAGTCACCAACGCCACACCTCCGAATCAACAAGGGTCCGGACACCCTAGAATCAGGGGGCGGGCCCCTAACTTGGGTACAGGGGACGGAACCTTCGTCTAAGAATTGGTAACCTGGCGGTCCCTCCAGGGAAGTAACTAATCGAAAATAACCCCGACGACGTAGTCCGACAAAAGAGCCCTTTGTTCCCGTCTGTTTCAGTTAGGGACAAGAGATTTCGGCTCAAGAGTGGTTCTTCCGTCTGTTATAAGTTTATTGCTGGTTGTGCAGACCACACCAATAGCGATGCCTCCTCCAATGTCGTCCACCTGTCTTACACCGTCCCTACCCCTCGGTTCCGGTAAGGTTTGTCTGACCCGTTCTTTCTCAAAGACTCTGGACTCATTCCCCTTCCTCGGTACTCGTCAACTCCCCTGTTCTAAAGGTCCGTCTTCCTGTCGTTTCGAGACTCTGCCCTCCTGGTCCCACCGACAACTACCCTCCACCGGCCCCCAGTCCCGGTATCCGGAACTTCCAGGGGTATTCACACACTGAAAGGGAGTCCAAACTACCCTCGGTCGTCTCTCGAATTCCTCCCCTCACTTTGCCGGGATAAAAGTTTCCCAGGGACAGACCACTGCTCCTCGAGAATCCTTCTTCCTTTCACTACACCTCAGACGCCCCCCTAGAGACCAGAGGTCCGTTACCAACGAGCCTGCGCAAACCGAAGGCTAGTCCGGTCGTAGTAGTGGGGTCACGAGAGACCACCTTTCCTCACAAAGGGGTTCCCTCTCCACTCACGGGGACCAGACACAATGCCGAGTCCTACTCAGACCACGACTCAGACCATGTGCCCCGTTAAGGCACGTGGCGGAAGGGACCTGTGCTACAAATAATGTGTACTCAGAGACAAGCATTCAGTTCTTCCGACACACGATGTAGAGATTTAGAGAAAATTTAATTTAATTTGAGGAGAAACCGGGGGCAGGACCACCTGACTGACCGTTCAGACACGGGAGGCCCAAGGAAGAAGTGGACCCGACATGTTTCCGGGACCCGAGAAAACGACTTCATGATTCTTCAGGACCGACCAGTAGAGACTTTATGGGGGCAAAGTGGGTCGTAACAGGAGACTCCAGGTCGCCAGGATGACTGAGGGGCGCCGTGACTCCCTTACCTTTGCAAACCGACCTTCAGGGACAAACTCTGTCTAGTACTCCTCCGCCATGAGTAGTTTATTCCCCGTATCAAATTCAGTTTCCTTCATTAAGGATTGACACCCTAAAACAAGTAAAATTAATTCAGTTGTGAGGTGACCTATAAACCTTTCTGTCGTCTATTTATTTATACTCCACAAAACGACCACACAACACGTCTTAGCACTTATAAGGTCCGCCTTCGGACCTCGTCGTCGTCCGAACCTCAAAACTGTCATTGATTAGGAATACCTCTTGGTTAAATGAATTATATGTTTACTCACTTATTTTATCTTCGCCGTCTCAGGGGGTACTGAAGATCAATGAAAGCGACTAGAAGTAGATGTGACTCTTTTACGAGGTCTTGAATTCGAGGGAGCACGTTTGTGTCACCACCCCCAACCGCGCGGTGGACCTGGGACCCGAACCCTCGAAAGAATTCCCTCCCCTATTCGGTCTTCGGCGGACCCAGGGGGCACGTCACCCAAGGGCGCGGTCGGCACTCCGCGAGGGCGCGTCTGGACAGGGACCTCTCTTCGCCAGTCGGAGGCAGAGTGGCTTCGGTCTCGAGGGACGCGAAGCAGACCGCGAGCGGACTCCAGGCAGTGCCGGGGAGGAAATCGGGGTAGAAGCATGCAACGCGCTCAGGGACGAGAAACTCAAACCTCGAAAGTCGGATCGCCCCTTCCTTCCTAAACTTTGTCTCGATAAAGTGACTCTTACACAGTGTCCACTCGGACTGGTTCCTACCTTACTACCTGTCTACAGGGCAACGTCCCCAACCATTCGGGCGACAGGGGAACGTACTTATTTCAAAATAACCGTGTGGTGAAACGGGTAAGCAAAGTCCAATAGACACCTACGAAAACGCGACATTGTCGTCTCAACTCGTCAACCCTGTCTCTGGCATACCGAGTGTCTCGCCGTGGAACAAAAGTGTAGGAAATCTCTTTTCCTAAGTGGGCAGAGACTTGACGTCCGTCACCGTCTCTCTCGCACCCGTCCCGACCCGCCCGTCTCGGAAAGCCTCCCTCCTGGTGCCGAAGAATGCCGTTTGGTTCCCAATTGTTTAGGCTTAGAGTATTTGCCAGTCTGCTTATTGTCGCTATTTCACCTAGCATACAGACGCGTAATGTACCTGTTCTAGGGTCTCTTCATACGAAGGACGGAAACACAAAGGATACAACCCGATGACGAATAAAAAGGGTGAAAATTACCTCTGTACCTGTACTTTTACAAAGAGTTGATATTCTTTTCGAGTGTCGTTCGTATTTCTGTTTACCGTTGACTTTAAGTCTGGACCATAACTACCATACTGTTTCACACCACCCCTGACTCCCTTTGGTCTTTGTACGGATAAAGTACGAATCTCACGGATCGTCTAAAACAAAAATTCTTTAAGATCTTTAAGTGTAAAAATACACCTTAGGGGACTGTAACTTTGTCGCCGAAAACAAAACTAAAATGACACACTTACAATTTTAAGTGGGATGGAGGTCCGACCCAACAGGGACACTAAAGGTCAACCTCTAAGATTGTCGGATCCTTGTAACTCGTCTAATAACAATAGTCCAACGTATAAAACACCGTGTTTCTACATACGTAGCCCTCCGACCTCCTCCTCCCCCTTTAAGCTCCACCAACCTCTTCAGAGACACCTGGGAACCTCTTCTATCCATTGCACGACACGACCCGTCAATCCACTAGTCAGTAGAGACCGATAAACACTGGGGTACCTGACGTCGGGTGGTCCGAGGAGACAGGGACCCCTGAGAGGTCCGTTCCCATGGCCTCACCCACGAGTACGGGAGGAGGCCCGCCATCGTATAATCCGTGATTTATTTCCTATGTTAGTCCCATAGATCATCGTTCTTCTCTGCCTTCTGGACCTTTTGGTGCAAGGCCCTTCTACTCGCGACTTCTTCTTGTCTCTTCCTAAACAGTCTCTAAACTAGAGGACCCTTGTTTGTCATATGCACCCTGAGATGTTCCGGTCGTCCATTAAATTTTAGACACGAGGAAGATAATAGGTGTCGAGGAGAAGAGACAGTCGGCGACTGGAGACGTGAGACCAAACTCAAATTAACAGAGGACCAACCCAGCTTTTAACGGTCACCACTGAACCTCTAGACGGTGGTCCACCGCTGTAAGAGTAAACCTTTTTTATCCTTTCAGGTCCGTTCCTTCCTCGGCGAAAGATAAGTTACTACAGGCGGCCCAAGAGACTAGTGACGGACTCGGACCCAAATATCGATTAGTTCATCTTTGTCGAGTGTGTCAAAAGGACAAAATAAATAGAATACCGTGAGACGTATCTAGGGTGTTGCGGTTCGGGTAGTATAAATAAAGACGTCGCTAACGATACGTCTGACGTACGTCCCCTGTGCAGACTAACTAAGGGTCGTAGAAGAGTCGTTCGCGTCGGTGTTCTCTCTCTCGTCTCTCGTCCTTGGACGTCCACCTCCGGCCCTCCTGAAGGACCTCCCGTTCCGCTCTCTCGTCCCTCCGCGCCGAGGGTGGGGGCGAGACACCCAAATGTGCCCTCTGGACGACGAGTTTCCGAACGAAATTCTTTGTCTTATACGTTATGGATTACCAGAAAACAAGTCGGGCAGAGACCTCTTCAGTCCGGTCTCGTTGGGTGGCTCCACCTCCCGGCGAAGACCAGTCGGTCCCCGTCTCCCGGTCCCGACACTTCCTACCTTACCTCCTCGACCCTCCCCTCACCTTACCTTGGGACCGTCCCACCGTAAATCAGGACAGAGAGAAACTGGGCACCCACCACGGGGTACACCTAAAGGAGGCGGGAGCACCGAGTCTACATTTCGCAGACAGATGTTACGCCCTCTGGACCCAAGCTAGGGACCAAACCCTTCTAGGGGACCTCTTCCTTTACCGTTAGGTGAGGTCATGATAACGGACCTTTTAGGGTACGTGTCTCCTCGGACCATCCGATGTCAGGTACCCCAGCGTTTCTCAGCCTGTGCTGACTCGTTGAAGTGAAAGTGAAAGGGACGGAGGGTCCTACCACACCTTAGTCCTGTTGAGGGTCCCTCCTTACGTGCGGGCGGAAGGGACGCCCTCCCCTCGACCTGAGTGACCTCGGTCAAGTGGTGGGTCATTTCGTCCTTCACGGACCTCCACGAACAACCCCGGTCTTGGGTCTCCACGCCCCGTTCGCAGTAGTAAGGAGGGACCGTCAGGCCACAGTAAGGAGGGACCGTCAGACCGCAGTAAGGAGGGACCGTCAGGCCGCAGTAAGGAGGGACCGTCAGGCCGCAGTAAGGAGGGACCGTCAGGCCGTAGTAGTAAGGAGGGACCGTCAGGCCGCAGTAAGGAGGGACCGTCGGGCCGCCACACACTCATTCTAGGTAGATAAGCGCGAGGAGCCCGAGTGCACCAGGGAGAAGACGCGGGGTCCCCAGGACTCTAAAGGTGGAGGGGGTCAAGGGAAAGGCGGGGGAAAGGGTCGGGAGGAGGGGCTGACCGCACAAGTCTTTGACGAGACGAGGAGACGCCCCTCATCGGGAGGCAGGAACCGTGACGGCCGAGAAGGGAAACAGGGAGGGCCGGAGGCAGAGGAGAGGAGGAGCTCAAACACCTCTCCACTACGACACGTGAACAACAGGCGTTTGGACGACCTAGACGGGGGTACTTTTCACCCCATCTCGGGCGAGGAAACGACGTATTTTAGCGGAGAAACGCCACTTGATCTGAGACCGACCCCACCTCACCCCATCTTTTCACCCGCTTCTCGTTCCCTAGTCTGGTCCTCTGGACGAGGAGCGGAGCCGGCTGATTTCGTCCCGCACACCGGACGACGCTCCCTCCCCGCCAAGGAGCCCCGAGGCCCCGGCTCTGCACGGGGAGACGCTCAAGACGGGCCCTCGCAGTCGACACGGGTGGCCCGACACGGGGAAACGTTACGTGAACCAGACCTTCAGGGGTAGACCAAACGTCCGGCGAAAAAAGGTCCCCCAGATCGAAGGTCCGTCAAGATCACCATTTCTTGGGCGGACGGTCACGGCCTCTACCTCCTCTGTACCCAAGTCGGGGACCCAGTCTTGTACGGACCTCCTCCCGAACCGTTGGGTGGGGTCACAAGGAGGACCTCTCAGGGTCCCTATGTCCCCGGACCATCCGAAGTCACGTACCCCAACGTTTCTAAGTCTGTGTTGACTCCACTCGATGGCGGTGCGGTGATCGAAGACTTCAAAGTCGGCCAGACGGGTGTCTCGGGGTCTACGTTTTGGTCCCCGCCCAGGGGATGTTGCTTCTCGCACGCCGGTGGGTCCGGGGTGCGAAGAGGAGTGTCCGGACGACGGACGCGCCAACGAGACTCCTGGCGGACCGGGGCGGACGATCCCCGGACCGTGGATCTTGGAGGGGGCACCGACTCTCCCCGGAGACGGTCCCCGACCGAGAGAAGACTCGGCGGGTGAGGACTGGTACCGTAAAGAGTCCGTCCTCAACCGGACCTACGCCACACGTCCCGCACCAGGACGGGGGAACCGTCCCTTCGACCCACTCAACGCCGGATGGGCAGAGAAGGCCGAGTCTCGGAACACTGACGGTCGACAGTCCAGGTCACCCTAGTCTCGTTGGAGGAAGCCCATTGTTTGTGAGCTCTCGGAGGACTACGACAAGACCCGGGTCTCCGAGACTCTGTTTTTACCGCTCCAGGGGTCAGTGTCTCCTAAATACTCTTACCCCACCCAAACCAGTTATTCACGATACATTTGCCACACAATCGACTGTTTCGACGACCTTCCCTTTGGTCCCCTTACCCTCTCCACCAACCCCTATGGAGACACAACCTCTTCTGTACCCGCCTCTCGACTCCCTGACTTAGCACGTCACTAGCCCCTTCTTGGACGGCGTTCCGTCTCCCTTACCGGGCACGTTTCCGGGACTCCACGCCCACCCTCCCTCCACAACCTCCTTGTCGCGTCTTAGTATTTTCGTTTTACTCTCTTTTCTTCCGACCACTCTGAACCCCCGATCCCGACTTTAGTATGTCTAATATACCTCGAAACGTCCAGGATCTAAAACTTGAAGTAGAACCCACTTTACACTCCAAAGCCTCCCAAAACTCGTCTCCGTAATAGATAACCCAACCGGTTTTTCAAGTAAACCAATCACTTATGTAACAAGTTATTTCAAGAACGACTTATACTTTTTGTCCACAAAATAAAAATGAATGTTGGCTTGTCTGAAAAACCGGTTGAGTTATAACCCTGAAGGGGTAAAATTTTCCGACAAGTAAAAGGATTTCCCTTTGTACCACACACACACGCACACGCATTTGTACACGGACTCACGTCGGTGTACGTAAACGTGTGTCTGTATGTGTTTCAGTCTCCGTATGCAATACGTATGTCAAACTTTTCCAATCTCGGACACAGACACTTGGGGAAAGGTGATTAGGGACGACGTGTGTCCAGGGACAAGGAGGAGAGTGAAATAGTGATTCTCGTCCTGCGAGTGACATCCTCCCCTCGGGCTTCGGGGAGACCCCGACACTGTGTCAGAGGCGGGCGGCCCTACAGAGTCGCACCTCTGGGCTCGGGAAGGGAAAGAGTTCGTCGTCGATCTTCGACCCCGCAGACTCCACCACCCGTCTCCCACCGCTTGTCTCGCGCGGCGTTCCCCGGACCGAATACTCTGCGGGAACTGTGTGCCAGCTGGCCTCTCTTCGCTACTACCGTCCCACAGTGGCGGTGTCCCGCGGCCGAAGGGGCGTCTGTGCCGGACTGAGCTGCCCTGGGACACGACTACCACTTCGGGACGCACGTAAAAGTCTTCTTACGTCCCCTTATTTTCTTCGCTAAATGTTACTCTTGTATCCGGCAAAGTCTATCTTCCACACACACGTACCGACACACTACAAAAATTTCACCTCTAAAGAATTTTTTGTCGAGAAGAACTTTTGTCTACGAGTCGAAGAGGGGATGTGGCTCCACTAGACCGAGACCGAGACCCAGTCTCAGGAACGTCGTACAAAACAGATTTGGTTCTCAGACGAACCCGGAGAGACCGAGTTCAAGATTCCGAACCGACGTTTGGATTCACACGAGGGTTATAATCGGAAAATTACCTGTAAATGATTCTTACCTGGTACTCAAGGACCACTACAACCTAAGTAGACTTTCAAAAGAGTCCACACACACCCCCCTCTAAAAATCCTTGGTAAGAAACTTTAGAGAATGCCCTACTTGGGTGCCCAAGAGGTCAGTGAGAGTGGAGTTAAGTCTACAAAATATTTGGTCTGAGCGTGGTGTCCTGTCAAAAGACCAAAGAGGGACCACGTTAGAGTTGGTTGGCACATGTCTTGTACCCAGTGCATTTCCGAGACACCTCCGGGATGTGTATTTCGGCAGAGAAACCGAGTGATCCCCTGTTCGGGTTCCGGTAGATCTTCGACCGAAACACCTGTCGAAGAAACAGTCAAAATACGCTGAGAGTAGGGCGACACCGAGGTCTCGGCAACGGGGCGACGTCAGGGACCACCAGTCCTGACTCTAGACTTGTCCGGGACACACGAGCAGGGAGGGGCACTCGAGGAGACGAGACGTCTCAGTCCCAAGGTCGGTGTGTCTGCGGTGGAGAGAGTACAGGAGGTTCATGGTGTGCCAATGCCAGAACGAGTCGGGACTCGGGGAGTGTCCGACTTAAGGTGGAAGGTATCGGGGGTCTGGGGTGGGGCAGCCCTGGGAAGGAGTTTCTAGAAAGACCCTGGGGGGTGGTGGGTCTAACGTCCCACCCCATCCCTTAGTCCTTGGAACGGAAAGGGAGTAATCTTGAATAGTCTCGGTCTGGGTTTATTCATTGACTCCTGAGTCGACAACTTCCAGACAGGGAGGTGACCTTATAAAACGAAATCTTATCGAAACACCTCCATGTCAAAAGTATAATATTTGGATGAGTAAAGTCATGTAAAATCTTAGCCCGTCGAGAGTGGGATATAAAGAAAGTGGGGGCGTTTTTAGGGGACACGGTAGAAGTCAAGTTGGAGTGAGTGAGGGTGGAGGTTCGGGTCTTTGGGGGTTCCTCGACGGCTACGTCAAAGACAGAGACCTAAACGGGCAAGACCCGTGATTCGTCTCTGATAATATAATGTCGGGTCGCGTTACTCCGTGGCTCCAGGCGCCCTAGCGCCCTGCACCCCGAGTGTTTCTCGCCCGTGTTGACTCGCCGACTTGACTCGACTCGCTAATCCGCGCTACGCATGTCATGGCACGGTGCGTTGTCCGGAGAGTCCCTCGACCACACCTTTGGGCGGACGGCGACGTCTCTCCACCCAAGTCAGGGCGTAGTCCTTCCAGGGGACCGTCTCCTTTACCGTTGGGTGACGTCGTAAGGACGGACCCTTTGCGGTACCTGCCTCCTCGCACCGCCGCCGTTCTCGTCCGCGCCGACTCGCCGACGTGTGCGTGTGTGTCAACGCGGGCCGGGAAAGCGGACTGTCCGACGAAGCCCCGGCGAAGGTATAACGCTGGACACAATCGTCGAAACGGGAGGCGGTCTTAAGCCGGAGTGACCCCTACCTCGGACTGGACACAGGTTAAGTATTTGCAAAGGTCACGTCCTGCGGACGACGTCCGACACGGGGCCCCTGTCCGGATGACCCCGAACCCGCCCCCCGCCCCCCTCGCCACGCGGACGATCCCGGGCCGGTTTATAAGTAACCTACTTAGGCTACAACCTATTTACTTATTGCTATATTCCAGGGATGTCTATGGCTTACAGATTGGAGTACTACGACTCCAAGACTACTCGCTGGGGTGCACCCCGGGTCGTCCTTCCTAGACTCAGTCTGCCTTACCTATCAAGTTCCGACTTGACCCCTCTGTCGGTGCTTTAGTAGATTAGCATAATGTCGGACCACCCACACGTTTTACCGACTCTGCACAACGCCTTTAAGAGTCGAGTCGAGACGGGCATTGAATGAGACACGGAGACCGTTTTGGTGAATTGGATCGCTAGTGACGTTATCTTCTTTGCGCGACTTGCCAAAGATCTACAAAAATGTATTTAAAATGTATTTAATCGGCAAACTAGTAGTGTGATCGGGGTACACCACCAATACGTTTAATCATAATTTATTATTGGAATTGTTATTGTTGTGACTCATAACAATGTCGTAAGATTGACAATAATATTGTGAACAACCGATATTAGTAATACACCACAATTAATAATGTACGGTGCTCGACGAGATTCGTGAGACTACAATCGGGAGTAAATTAAAAGTGTCATTGAGATCCTCCACTCGCGATGATGCAAGTGGCCTGACGTTCGGGGTGCTTCGAAATGTGTGTGCCCGAGTAAACGAAAAAGTCACACGGAGGATGTGACCGTCTCATAAATTCTTATAGACTAGAAAATTTTTTAATAAAATTAACCTCCTATTAATGAAACGGCATGACACTGCCGGAGACGCACTTAGCCGGAGTCCGTCTGTGTACCGGGAGGGAGGACTCGGGGCGGGTGGGGAGGGGCAACAGGGCGTGGCCGAGACCCGAGGGAAGTGGTCTGGAGTGCGAGGGCGACCGACAGATGAGATGTATACTGTCACGCATACAAAGTTCCGACAAGAGAGCTTAGTGGGGTGCGAGAGGAAGAGGGTGCCACAGGTCTTCGGACGAGAAATACAGACACAGAGAGAAGGACGGGAAGTCCATCTAAAATTAACTTAGTTACTCAGAGGAGATATGTCTGCTCCTTCGATTTCGAGTCTGACATGGGCTATCTCAGGAAGGAGGTGTGGACGTCTAAGACGTAAACACCCAGTCGGTTCGGCCTTAGTCTGGTGTCGACCAACCTAGGTGCCTATGCCTCGGGTGTCCATGCCGTCCTTCCCCTTAGGTGACTTGCTGGCGTGAATACGTGCTTCCTGACCTCGGAGACGTCTGGAGCCGGGGGCGCTCGGAAGGACCTGGGTCAAGACGGCGTCTGTGGTCCGTCCTGGCGTAAAGAGGGGGACAGTACTTCCGACGTCCGCTAGCTGGACCTGAACTCGATCCCCGAGACTTAGGTTTCCGGCGTGTGGCTTGGAAAAGTAGACAGTGTCGGGAAGTAGGACTTTGACCGGAGAGGACCGAGCAGGGACTGTCCGTCCCGACATTAAGTTTAGGCCCCGACGCTACACCAAGTCATGTCTTTAGATCTTGGTCTTACCTGGAACCTCTGGCAGTGTCTGTTTCCATCGTAAGAGGTCTTCTCCTTTGGTTTGGAGTGGTCAAAGTCCTACTTCCCGACACCAGGTGTCGCTCTCTTCGGGGCGTTACTCTTGCACTCGGGTTGCGACCTCTCCTCGGGGCCGAGGCGTCGAGCTCCTCTCGGACACGTCGTCGAGCCCGCGTGTCGGGGTCTCCCTGCCCGTTTATTTTTGGTCTCCTCTCGCCCTCCCGCCACTGGCAGGACCTTTCGAAACGCCCCTTCCTTCTCCAGAACAATTTTTGAGGGTTCCGACCGCAAAGAACAGTAAGTACAAGAAGAAGAAAAAAAAATTAAACTTTTGTGACGAACATTTTTAATATACTTATTTTGTCCAAATAGTGTTTATCACCGTATTTTGTTTATCGAAGTCTACTCACGGTGAGTCTTAGTTCCTTAAGGTTCACAGACGGTGCTGTACGTCGTAAACTGATCCTCCCCCAACAGAAGTCAAGATCCCACATACAAATGTTGAGACCGTCGTTCTGGCCCAAGAGCTCCGACTGTTACTTAGTTGATTTTTCGTGTTTTGACTTACCGTCGACAGAACCTTCGACTCGCAGTCTGCCACGGTCCGTTCGTAGGACCCCACCTTACGACTCTCTTAAGTCACATTTCCACCCATTCGGGTGGGTCGGACCCGAAGGGTCGTGGGTGGGCGGTCACGTCTCTACGCTCTCTGCTCCCAAGTCAGGGGCCCAGCCCTTCCAGGGGACCTCCTCCCGCACCGTCGGGGGAGGTCACAAGAGCGGACCTCTCAGGGTCCCTGTCTCCTCGGACCGCCCGACGTCAGGTGCCCCAGTGTCTCAGCCTGAGCTGATTTGTGTCGTGGATGGGGTAGATCTAGCGCAAAATAATATAATGGGACAAAGTCAAAGAGATATCGGTGACAAGAGTGGAGTGTGTTAGAATGGTGACCAAACAAATCTCTCTAAATCCTCAAAGTAATTATTAACAACTCAAAATAAATAAAATATGTCTTAGCACAAACGACGTGATTTTCGACGTTCACTTACCCGAGTACGACTCTTCCAGTTCTCTATCTGAACCAAAGTAAACTTGAGTCGTTGACTAACTGAAACACTGGAACCTCCTACAAGAGTTAGAGAGACTTCGAGTCAAAAGTAGAGACATCTTCCCTGTCTGAACCGTCGGTGTAGTGTAGGACGATACTGACCTGTAAGGTACACTCGACAAGTCGGACCACGGACCGTTCGTCGAAGGTTAAATGCCCTGTCAAAGACACTGATGACCAGGTAGCGACCCCGTCCTCGTCACAGAAGTCGCAGAATGTCTGTGCCTCCGTGGAGGGACTGTCGTGACACACAGAATCAAGACTAAAAGAGTCCGGACTTCATAGATTACCACCCCAGAGACGTGACTATCCAGCAAAGACAACAAGTCAGCGAGTCAACGCAGGCTGAGAGACGCTGGGGGTACCTGACGTCGTCCCGTCCGGAGGGACAGGGAGAGGTAGAGGACCTCAAACGGGTTCAAGTACAGGTAACGGAGCCACTACGGCAGGTCGGTAGAGTAGGAGACTGCGGGAGAGGAGGTGACAGACACACGCATATGGGGGAATGTACGGTTAACGTGACTCCTTCCCCCGAAGGGACCACCGAGTCGCCATTTAAGTGGACGTTGCGTCTTCTACATCCTCTGCACCCAAGTCGGGGGCCCAGTCCTTCTAGGGGACCCCTTCCTTTACCGTTGGGTGAGAGATTGGAACGGACCCTTTGGGTACCTGTCTCCTCGGACCTCCCGATGTCAGGTGCCCCGACGTTTCTCAGTCTGTGTCTGACCCACTGACTCGTACGTGAGGTGTCTGTGTGTGTGTGAGTGTGTGAGTGTGTGTGTGAGTGTGTGTAATTCCTTCTGAGTACACCACAAAACTTCCGTCCGAAATTGTGTGGAAACATAAGTCACTATAACTCTTCGGGAAGAAAGGTCGTCTCCTGGAACTGAAAGATTTGTGTGATTCGTAACAAAGACATGAAGGTAAAAAAGATTGGGTTAAGAGGGGAACTAGTACTGTTAGGGAGACTCAGGGTCTTCCCTAATAAGTCACTCAAACACCTTGGGAGAACGGATAATTAGTAGACCTTATTTACTGTATCTAACTTAAACTCTTCTTCGCTCGAATTACCTCACCCCCATCGGACATGATCAGAAGACCGCTAGATATTAAGTGACTAAACCCAAAATATACCCGTCCTCCCTTTCTGCCGTTTCCCTTCCTTATGTGCACAGAGACGAGACACACACGCAGATGGATAGACTGATGTGCACAGACGAGACTCACACACGCAGATGGATAGACTTCTGTCTCTACGACTCTTCTAGTGTTCAACTTCCGTCTTGGTCTTTAGACCAGAAAACTTTAGAATAAAGAACTACCTAAATGTTGACATAAATAATTTTCGTCTGGATGTGTCCTTCACCGACCGGTACAAATCCCTCTCTTCCGGAAACGGACCAAACATTAAATTTTGTCACCAACCTCTAAGTCCGGAACTAAGTCTACTTGAGTTTAAACCTGGGAACCGGGCGAGACTCGAGTGGCAGATACAGTGGTACTCGTGACCTTTCGGTGGTAGGTCGAGACGGTAGAGACAGTCTGTCGCACCTCGGTGTCCTACTATTAGACAACCTCCGCAACTGTTCGTGGGCCCCTTATTGTACGCAGACACTGAAGTTCTCTGAACCCACAGTGACCGGCTCGTTTTTTACCGTGGGGGAGGACACTGTACCGCACTCACTCACGAGTCACCCACTCCCACTACCCTCGGGAAGTCTCTCCTCCCAGTCTCCTCCGGAGAAACTTCTCCGTCGTCGATTTCCGCCTCGGACGAACCATTTCAACAACGTCGCAAGTAGCTCGTGTGCCTTAGAATTCTACCTCAGACTGCGTGTACGAACCTTACTGTAGAGGACACAAAAGCAAGGGAAAGTATTAATACTGGGTTTAGGAAAGTGTATCGGGAAGTTAAGGTGTCGTTACCTTAAGAGAGTTAAGGGTTTGATAAAACGGGGAGGACAGAGGTGAAACTTTTATGAGAAAAAAAATGGTAGTTAAGGAACTCTCTAACTCCAGGACAGGAGTCTCGGTTGGTGGAGTTGGGAAGGAACCGACCGTCGTAAAAGGAGACGACACGAGGTGGGAAATAAAAACCTTCACTAGAACGTGCCGACGACGACGACGACGATTCAGCGAAGTCAACACAGGTTGAGACACGCTGGGATATCTGCCGTCGGGTGGTCCGAGGGGACAGGGACCCTAAGAGGTCCGTTCTTGTGACCTCACTCTACGGTAAAGGAAGAGGTTACGTACTTTCACTTTTCACTTTCGCTTCAGCGAGTCAGCACAGGCTGAGAAGCTCTGGGGTACCTGCCGTCGGGCGGTCCGAGGGGGCAGGGACCCTAGGAGGTCCGTCCTCGCGACCTCACCCGCGGTAGCGGAAGAACGTGTCGGTATACGTTACGTTTAAAGTAAATCCGGTCCAAGCCCCACCTCGTTCGGACATTGAGGACGGCAAACGAAGTTTTTACCTAATAAAGTAAATGAACAAATGTGTCACTTCGTTTTAGTTAGACTTCAACAAAAGAGGGGTCCTGTGCACTGACAGATTAGGGTCACCTTTTCACGAATTCGACACACCAGGTAACGAATTTCACCCTGCCTCGTAAATTAATGTCAAATTAATAGAAACGTCTACACCTCAAACCACCCCTAAGCCAACCAGCCACCCGTCGACGTCGTACACCCAAAGGACGACGGAAAAAAAACTCTCGTTTGAAGAAACATTGTGTTAGTCGAAACGACCAATATCGAAAGGCTCGGGATAGTTGACTCTTAAAGTAACGAAAATTTAACGTTCCGAAAATAATAGTGATGTTGATACTTGGTCTGTCGGTTTTGGTTTCGCTTTAAGTCTTTAGGGTCGTCTCCTCCTCCTGGCTCGGCACCGAATCCAGACCGGGTTCAATGTCTCTTACGTTGAACGACTTCTAATAAACGTCGGAGTCAAGAAACAAGTGCTACAGTACACAAGTGAAAATAAATGTTGAAAGTCCATTGGTAGGAACTAATTTCAAATGTACACCGAAGAAGACGTAAAAACAACGGTTCCACAGACCTTAGCAAGTACGCATAGAAGAAGGAGTGTGTTTCCTTCTTTCGTTTCTGATAAAGGTATTTTTTATGTTCTTCTCCGTTCCAACACTCAGACACGTCTACTGAAGCCTCAGACAAACGTAGACCGATTATCCCATTGCTTTTGTCAATAGTCTCTCTTCTCGGTTTCTCATGCTGCCGCAAAACGTCTTGGACCCGATGTAAAGACAAACATTAAAGTCGGACCACACGCAGTTCCTTGTTGACGCGGTAGTCCTCTCTTATGCGAAACACCACTCTTTCGAATCCGACCGCAAACAGTCGACAGTGGACTACCGCTTCACGTCCTTCATTCGACTCGAACAGTGAATTTGAAGTCGATACTCCCCCAGTAATGACTTCCGTCCCTGTTTTTCGCTACTTTAGATTTGCTTAGGAGTTCTGAGTCCTTCCTGAAAAAACCTGATCTCCCAGACCCCTCTACAAAGTCGGTCGATGTTGCCCTCTTGACGACCGTTTTACCAAAGAAAAAGGTCGAAGTCGAAGACTTGAACCGTCAACACAAAGGTTCCTTCGAAGGGACCATCGGTAGACGATTCAATACACCACACTAAACGGGTCTTTCAATTAAGAGTCCACCGTCAGAAATGCACACCGATCCAACGGAAACACACATTATTGTAAGCGTTGTTGGACAGAGGTTGATTAAGTGTCACTATGGGGACCCTTTCTGACTTCCGTTTTCCTCTTCTCCCGTCGTCTCCTACTCTACCAACCTACCGTAGTAGCTGAGGCACCTGGACTTAAACTCGATTGAGGTCCTCTGTCACTTCCTGTCCCCTCGGACCCCACGACGCCAGGTACCTCAACGTTTCTCGACCTGTACTTCACTGACTTGTTGTCGTTCCTTAAGTAGTCTCTTTGAGGTCATGTATGCTGTTTTAAGTCCTCAGAGAGAAGAGAGGGGAGAGTAGGGAGCCTGAACGCAATCTTTTGGGTCAATATCCCTCGTTTCTTTACAACGGGTCTCTCCGTCTTCAGGAAAGAAAAAGATGCACTCACGGCTGATACGGTCAGTCCATTCCCTCCATTGAAAACAGAGTACGGATGGAACATTATAAAGTAGAAGTGTTAAAGGACACACTCTTCTTACTGAGGGAGAACAATTGTCTCCCTTCTTTTTTCTAACTCCTAACCACTCCGAGTCGAGTCGATTTGGCATACTGGTCTATATAATCAAAGGACGTCGACCCTTTTGTTTGGGGGTGTTTAAATCACTAAATTTTGTGTCGTCTAAATAGAGGAAGTCAAAACCTTTACTCTACAGGATTTTAGTTACATACTCGTCCTGACACAAAAGACCTCCGAGACCTCTTGACCACCAACGGAAAAGATCTCACGTCTCGGGTGACCGGGAAGAGCGGAGTGTACTTGGGGGAAGAAGGTGGAAATTCGGGAGAGACCCCGAGTCTACCATTTCTTAGACGACGATACGTCCTCTGGTCCCAAATGAGGGACCCAGTCCTTCATTTCAGTCGTCGGTACCAGAAGTTTAGAAAGATAGAAATTGGACCCGAGACGTCGTGCAGACGGAGACTCAGAGACAACCTGGATGGACCTACTAGGTCACAGAATCCTAGTAAGGTAGAGTCTTCCTAAGAGTCGGTGTCCCTCAGCGAAGACGGTGTATTCAATTGTCTAAGCATCCAAGACCCTTAACTCCACACTTGTGAATCCCTGGTATTAAGTCGGACAGTGTGGTCCCGATGTCGTCAATCTCGTTCCTCTTTCCTTATTGGGATAAAGACACGTATAGATACCTTTAGAGACCTGTTTTCTCAGACACCAGGCTTTAAAACACTTTTAGAGATCCTGAACATGTCCTACTAAGGTTCTACTTAACCAGAGTCAGTATAACGGATAGACGTTTAAAGCCAAAGGTCAAAGTTTTGAAAAGTTGATTTGAATGAAAAAATAATTGTTGTCGTTGTTTTTCGAAATAAATAAAAACCTGGGTGGAGCACCGTACGTTTTAAAAGGTCTGGCCCCTATCTCGGGCACGGGGGACGTCGCCCTCTCGTCTCAGGACTGCCGACCCGATGGACACACACGTGCGAGTCAGCGAGTCGACGCAGGCTGACGAAACGTGGGGTACCCGACATCGGATGTCCGGGGAGACAGGTACCCCGGGAGGGTCGTTCTTATGACCTCACCCAGCGGTAAAGGAGAAGAGCCCCTCGAAGGGCTGGTCCCTAACTCGGACGTGGAGGTCGCAGTCGTCCGTCTAAGACGTCGGGACTCGGTGGGCCTTCGGGGATTTGCATGAAAGATTCTCAACTAAATTTAATCAGTACATAGACTCCTGTAATCGACGTCCACGGACCCTAGTGACCTTGAAGGCCAAACCCGTCTGCGTCTGCAACGAACTCCGCGATAGCGACCGGGTGAAAAGCGAACAGAATCTTACGTCTTCACTGAGGCGCCGGAAAAACTCTAGAAACGTGGGTAGTAGACGACAAGGTCCGAGTCCTCCGGGACCGACTGGAGTAATAAAGACGTCGGAGAACAATGACGTCACAAATGCGGAAGGCCTACGGATTACGACTTGGACCTCTGCCAAAAGGACCTTTCTTGTCTCTGTGACTTCTCGGACTCAGGACCTCCTCCGGCGACCCTGAAGGTGGGCCGAAGTCCGCGATGGCCGTCACACTGGGACCCGCTTATAGGACCGACGCGGACGCGAAGTAAGAGAATGAAACTTCTTGCGACTAGCACTGCTGGTGTCACAGGTACGACACTCCAACCACCTGACTTCCTCCGCGAAGACGGCACGGGTCCTGGGAACCTTTTACAACCGAGAGTCGTCGCAGTAACTGTCTCGTTCCGGTGGAAATCGTCTCTGAGGTGTACCCCGTCTTTAGTCAAACGTCACTTGTGAAGAAAGAGGCAAAGAAAAGTTTGGGTCAAATTTTACATTTTACATCGTTCAAGGGACCAACTCCTTGCTTCTAGGACATTCGACTTACCATGGGGTTTATTTTATAATTACTTTCTTTTACAATCTGTATATCACAAGTTATATACACACGCGCAGATATACGCAGATATGTAGACATAGGAAAAAGACCAAGAAATTTCGCCGGACAATGCCAGTAATGGAATGTATTTTAGGCAAAATGGAGGAATAAACACAAGAGGATTGGAAAGGGAACCAAGCCCATGTACTAAAGTCCGAGACGTCGGGGCGGACGGAACGAGTCTCTCACTCCTAATGACGAGTGTGCAGGGAAAGCCGTAAGAGTGGGATCTTGTTAGAGGGACACACAGAAAGGATGGTCCTTAGTCTAGGGAATACACACCTTTTATTATTAAGATTTCCCCTTCGTCTTCACTACGTAAAGGGAGGTCAAAATGCATGGAAAGCTTCAAATAGCAGTCGAGGACTCGACCCTTGCTCGTCCTGAGTACTTTGGTCGTGAGTGCAGACAAAGCCCACGCACTAGTCGTCTTTAGATCAGGGACACTAGGTCGGGGATCACGGTGACACTTACACAAAACAATGTGCTAATTTCCTTGACACACCTACATTAATTCCAACGATTAGTTCGCTAGAATTTCAGGCCTAGAATAGAACCTAATAGGACTACATTAGTGGACGCAGATGTCGTCTCAAAAGACGGACGGACGCCCGTCTTCCACTTCAGTCTCCCTAACTTCAGTCTCTTTCTGACCTATACGAGGAAGACTAGAACCTCTACCTCCTCGACGTTCGGATTCTTACACCTTAGGACATCTTCGACTCTTACTCAGGACGAGTTTACGGTCGTTCCTTCACCCCTGGAGTCAGTACGTCGGTGTACCTGGGTTCAAAACGACCGTTAGTCTTACTCAGACCTCCACCCAAGAGAGGGTCTCCGAGGAATACCCTAGGGTCTACTATCTTGGAAGAGAAGTTGGACCGTTCCGGGGCTCGTCTCTTGGCCCTACTTCGACGACTCCGAAGACTGGATGCTTTGACGCCCTACCGCACACGAAAATTCAGACCCCAGTAGACAGTGTCGTCGCTACGTCTTCCGCACGTCCCCTAAGGACTCTCACCTGCATCTGTCACTCCCAATCGTGGCCAGTGGGGACCACTCCGGGGTCTGAGGTGAGTCCCGAGGACTCACTGAGATTATCGGAGCCTAAAAGGAGTACAGAAAGGTCAGCCTACAAAGTGAGTTCGAAAACCAGTGAACGGAGAAACTACTTCGGTCTCCACGGTTTCTTCGTGCCATATCTGCACGGTCGCGGTCCTTGACAGAGCTTATTGGCCTCGACGTGAAAAAAAAAAGAAAAACAGAAAATTTCGCCTGAATTTTTTTTTTTTGTGTGATAAAAGGTTTATCCTAGATATCAGTTCAAACAAGTCTAAGAACATTTTTATCTTTCTCTTTTGTCTGTACGAAGACTCTGCCTTTGCCGGGGAAAGAAGTTCTACTTACAAAATCTCTCCGCAAGTGACTCTCGAATCGGTAGTGACCGGAAAAGATGACTACACCCTCTCAGACGTGACGCCGACCGTGACACAGTCCACACGACCACCCTTACCTGTCCCGACTGTAGGAGCACCTCGGCTACCGGGCCGTCGCCTCCTGTGTGCGGATCAAAGGAATGTAGTTCTGAGGGAAAACATTATAGAACTAATTAACTCCAAAATACCGACCCACCTTCCCAAGGGTAGAATTTGTGTTACATAAATCCTAAATCCATATAAAGTCTGGTCCAAGGAACTTAACTTGTCTCCATTTCACCGAGAACACCTGCGTAGACGTTCACTCCAGTAACAGATACTGATTAAGTGTGTTCACTACAAACGATAGGGGAGTATAGTAGCTTTCTTGAGACACACGATATCTGAACGTGTGGGGTAAACGACCTTTCATCATTTTTGCGTTTACAGAGCAAACTTCAGTGAGTGGACCATTTCCCAAAGTAATTAGTTCTTTGAAATCTTCGTTTACCCTCCCTTTATAGAAGTTAGACATAACTCTGTTATTTTCCTTAAACACTTTGACCTTTTGAGTCTTTATCTACGTCTCTGGTATATACATATGATAGATAGATATAAAGAATAGAGAAGACCTAATCGAACTGAACCGTGTGTGTAAAATAGTCTTCAAGGTTACAGAAAGGTTGGAGAGAAGTACAGATCTTATTTATGATGAAATAATGTTACCAGGGCACTTTTCAGAATCCTCAGGCAGAATCCTGACGTCAAGGTCACGGACTTGGTTGAAGTCTCTCTACGTTATACGACTACGCCTTCTACCCTAAAAGGTTCTTATTGATAGACGAGGCAAGAAACCACCGAGTCTGACATTTCGTAGACGGACGTTACACACTCTGGATCAAAGTTAAGGACCCAGCCCTTCTAGGGGACCTCTTCCTTTACCGTTAGGTGAGGTCGTGAGAACGGACCTTTTAGCGTACCTACCTCCTCGGACTATCCGATGTCAGGTGCCCCAGCGTTT
This sequence comes from Capra ibex, assembly GCA_006410555.1. Taxonomy (NCBI): domain Eukaryota; kingdom Metazoa; phylum Chordata; class Mammalia; order Artiodactyla; family Bovidae; genus Capra; species Capra ibex. Next base: position 62,231,922 of record SJYO01045292.1, read on the forward strand.
CTCAGCCTGTGCTGACTCACTGAAGTGAGTGAGTGATGCAAGAAACTTTTGGAACGGTGAGAGTCAACTTTCCAGCTCAAATAAGGAGAAGAGGGTCCTTAGTCCGTCCAAAACCACCGACAGAATTACTTCTTTTACAGTACCTTTCCTACGAGGTCCTGAAGACTCCGATTCAGTGTTTGTCGTTCTCACAGAAATGGACCCAGAGACAGACTCCCGCGGGTGGAAACTTTGGGGGTGACATGACGATCCTTCGGGTCCGGTGTACCTCTCCGATGTACATCCATAAGACCCGTTGTTTCAATTCTAGAGTTCACTGTCGTCCGTAGTTGAGGGCCTGCATACTCATTCTGAAGCTACTAAGGCCGGGGACGGATTCGACGGAGGTGACTATGCCTCACCCAGTCTCTTCTGGACAGGCACAACTCGACAGGGGTGTGACGTAGAGGCATCTGTTTGTCCTTGCGACGACAGAAGAATTCAGTGAATTCTCTCAGTTCTCCTCCGACTACCATTGCACCTGTGACCCTACTACAGCGCCGTCTTCCTACTGCCGCGACCGTCCGTGCACTCTACGGGAAGTGTCCCACTCCTGTCCGAAATGTGACGGGAGTTGTATGTACGAGAAAAATAGCACTCCTAGACGAGAATGACACCCGACGGGTCAGATCGACCCTATCTTGTGTCCACGTCTGACGCTGCATTGCACTTTCCACTGAAAGGAAAGGCGCTCACGTCCATTGTCCCTCAACGTCCCCCGACGGTACCTGTCGCGCACAAGACAAAAGGCGTAGCGTCGGGCCCTACCACCTCGGGTCGTCCCGACCCCACCGGGACCCAATACTGAGGAACGGGACCACAGATATACTCCTGAGTGTCTCGGTTCGGTACGAAATGTGAGAGTGAGGAATGAGTCCGCTCGAAAGTATGGGTGTCTCGCTGGACCCACTCCTTCCCGGAGTCTTTGCAGTCACCGGAACAAGACTCAAATCAAAGTCGTCACAAAGTGCGGAAGCACAACATAGACTGCGGGGACCCTAACCAGAGATTTGTAGTTTTCATCACTTTCGTGTACTACAAGCGTCCTGAAAAGGATCTCGAACCCCTTCCACCGATGGTGGTGTACGGTTGTGTAATTACCAAACAATGCTCGGGGGTTTACCCTTATCCGAAGTCTTTACGGAAGACTACCGACGTATTACCGTCTTATTAAATTTTATATTGGTTCGTAAGTTATGAGGTAAGCGAATACCGTTCCACGTAATTGTGTAAAATCCCTTTAGTTTTAAGAAGGGCTCAAGACTCACCAATAGTCCATAGACCCCTTATGAAAATGTGTAATTTACGTTATTAACCAGAGGACGAACCTTGGTAAGGTTCGTTTAAACGACCACACAGTAGGGGTACGGCCGAAGGGAACATCGAGTCAGCCATGTCTTAGGCGGACGGTTACGGCCTCTGGGTCCAAGCTAGGGACCCAACCCTTCTAGGGGACGTCTTCCTTTACCGTTGGGTGAGGTCATAGGAACGGACCTTTTAGAGTACCTGTCTCCTCGGACCATCCGGCGTCAGGTACCCCAGCGTTTCTCAGCCCGTACTGATCCGCTGATTGTAAATGAATGAATGAACGTAGGGGTAAGGTTTGGTTCAAAAGAAACATGTTTTTATTGATAATACAGTGGACCGAATGTTTGGGGTTTGTTCGTTTGGCCTTGTTTTGTGCCAAGAGACAGCGTATTTCGAAGAACCTCTTAGACACGTTGGAAAACACAGACTTGACGCGGGCTGAAGGATTGGAGCAGAGGAAAGTACCGACCGGTGCGAGGAGTGACGAGGCGCTCGTGCCCGGCAGAGCTGCCAGACGGTGGAGCGGACACGCCTGAGAAGGTCTCTACGGAAGGAGTAAGGGCCGGACATGGCGGCAAGCCAAAGGATCTGTGTCAAATTACGACAAGTACAACTTCCGTGGTCTTGCGAAACTGTCAATCTAGTGTAGACTAAGGAGAAACATGCAGGTTATGGGGTGAGTCACGTATGTAATACACTACCCATCTACCTGCCTGTCGACCTGCCCGTCGACCTACCTGGTCACCCACTGTGAAACTGGTTGACTAAGTAACAGGAAAGTGGTTCTGCCGTGACAGAGCTTATGAGGTCGAAATATCATTCGGAACTTCAGTCCATTAGATTCAAGGAAACAATAAAAAAGTTCTGAAGAAACCTATCAGATTCGAAAAACTTAAAGGTATATTTACCATCCTCGTCGGAGAGTTCAAGGTGTGTGTGTGTGTGTGTGTTACCCTAAAACTACAACATTGTACAATGCAATAAGTTGGGGATCGTCATCATATAGATGAGTGAACTAGTCTAGAAACTAAAGAGAGTCTTTGGAAGACGTCGAAAATTCCCTCCGCGGAATGCAGTACCACGGGGCGGAGAAAGGGCAGTCGAGGAAGACTACAGCACTAAGTAGAAGGGAAGAGAGGAGAAGAAAGAAAGAGGGGCACACACAGACGTGCGGACGAGTCAGTGACCCAGCACAGGCTGAGATCGCTGGGGCACCGGACATCGGGCGGTCGGAGGAGACAGTCGTTCTAAAGGGTCCATTCTTGTGACCTCACCCCACGGTAAGGGAAGAGGTCCCCTAAAGGGTTGGGTCCCTAGTTCGGTTGTAAAGGACGTAACCGTCCACCTAAGACGTGGTCACTTAGTGGACCGGTCTGGGAAGGAGGATTACGGGGAGTGAGAAAGAGAGACAGAAGGTAGGTCGTTTATATAAAGTCAACACTCCAAGTCGTACGAACCACAGGTCCTTAGGTTTGTCCGGGGGTTTATTTAAACGTAGAAACGGTAAAAATTTTTGACAATCTCCTGAACGGACCACCAGGACACCAATTCTTAGACGGAACGTCACGGTCCCACCACCCCAAGTCGGGAACCCGACTCTCGATTCTAGGACGAACGACTCCCCGTCGACTCGGGGGTACGGCACTGATGACTCGGGTCCACGGAGTGGTCTCTTGTCGAACGGCGGTGTCGTTGCTAGGGACGCGTACGCGGAGTCGATTCTGGGCTACGTCCGCCTTTACTTATAATTTTCTTTTTGTTGTAACTTTACTGTTAGTTCTCCAGACCCGTACGTACAATTCAACGAGTCAGCACAGGCTGAGAGACACTGAGACACCCGACATCAAGTGGTCCGAGGAGACAGGCACCCTAAAGGGTCGGTTCTTATGACCTTACCCAACGTCAAAGGAGGAGGTCCCCTAGAAAGACTGAGTCCCTAGTTTGGACATAGAGGACGAAACCATCCTCCAAAGAAATGGTGGTCCTACGGGCTCTTCGGACAGTTCTCCAGACGAATTATGATTACTTACTTCTACCCTAAAAACTTTTTTGGAACCGTCGTTCGTCCCGAAGATTTTAATAAGAAACCAATTTTTTAGATGTTATAACGACAGCATTCAGAAAGAGTTGGACTCGAGGTAAGTATTCTAAACCCCGAACTAAAACAAGATTTGAACTCAGTAAGATTTACAATCCGAATTCGTATACTTTAATGTCAAACATTGGTAGTGTTTAACAGTTCACAACCGTTAAAGCATACAAGTTGATTGTCCTTTGTAAAACGATATACATGGAAAATCACTGACATAATGCATAGATGAACATCGTCTGTAAAAGTCAGTCAAGTCAAGTCAGCGAGTCAGCACAGGCTGAAAAACACTGGGGTACCTGACGTCGTACGGTCCGGAGGGACAGGTAATGGTTGAGGACCTCAAGTGAGTTTGAGTACAGGTAACTCAACCACTACGGTAGGTTGGTAGAGTAGGAGACAGCAGGGGAAGAGGAGGACGGGAGTTAGACGGGGTCGTAGTCCCAGAAAAGATTACTCAACCGAGAAGCGTAGTCCACCAGTTTCATAACCTCAAAAAGTTGAAGTTGTGGTCAGGAAGGTTGTTTATAAGTTCTGACTAAAGGAAATCTTACCTGACCAACCTAGAGGAACGTCAGGTTCCCTGAGAGTTCTCAGAAGAGGTTGTGGTGTCAAGTTTTCGTAGTTAAGAAGTCGTAAGTCGAAAGAAATATCAGGTTGAGAGTGTAGACATGTACTGAGGACCTTTTTGGTATCGAAACTGATCCGTCGGAAACAACCGTTTCATTACAGATACGAAAAATTATACGACAGATCCAACTAGTATTGAAAAGAAGGGCCCTCGTTCACAGAAAATTAAAGTTCCGACGTGAGTGGTAGACGCCACTAAAACCTCGGGGGGTTTTATTTCAGACTGTGACAAAGGTGACACAGAGGTAAAGGGTACTTCATTACCTTGGTTTACGGTACTAGAAGCAAAAGACTTACAACTCGAAATTCGGTTGAAAAAATGAGAGGAGAAAGTGAAAGTAGTTCTCCGAAAAATCAAGGAGAAGTGAAAGACGGTATTCCCACCACAGTAGACGTATAGACTCCAATAACTATAAAGAGGACCGTTAGAACTAAGGTCGAACACGAAGGAGGTCGGGTCACAAAGAGTACTACATGAGACGTATATTCAATTTATTCGTCCCACTGTTATATGTCGGAACTGCGTGAGGAAAAGGATAAACCTTGGTCAGACAACAAGGTACAGGTCAAGACAACGAAGGACTGGACGTACATCCAAAGAGTTCTCCGTCCACTCCACCAGACCATAAGGGTAGAGAACTTCTTAAAAGGTCTCAAACAACACTAGGTGTGTCAGTTTCCGAAACTGTATCAGTCATTTCGTCTTCATCTATAAAAAGACCTTGAGGGAACAAAAAAACTTCTAGGTTGCCTACAACCGTTAAACGAGAGACCAAGGAGACAGAAAAGATTTAGGTCGAACTTGTAGACCTTCAAGTATCAAGTACATGACAACTTCGGACCGAACCTCTTAAAACTCGTAGTGAAACGATCGCACACTCTACTCACGTTAACACGGTATCAAACTCGTAAGAAACCGTGACGGAAAGAAACCCTAACCTTACTTTTGACTAGAAAAGGTCAGGGTCTGGAAAAAGTCACTTCTGAAAAGGTTTAAACGACCGTATAACTCACGTCGTGAAAGTGTCGTAGTAGCAAATCCTAAGTTTTATCGAGTTGACCTTAAGGTAGGTAAAATGCTTAACTTTTTCCTTCGAAATAGTAAGTTACAAAGGTCCACAACGTGCTCAGTCTACCTTGGGAGAAGTCTACCTCGATCTACCGAGGAAAAGAGTCCTTCCCGAACTCTTAGACCTAATTAAAGAGGGTATTGCAGAAGAAGTAAGAAGTGATCTTTCATACACGTGTTAGACCTTCTTCAGAGAATAGTCTTACGTAAAAGAGAACAAGAATGTGATTTTCTATTTTCAATTTTAAGATTGGTTAATGTAAAACTAAAAATTTCAAAGGCGACTACTGTGTCGTTTAGGGCTCCTCCGTAAAAGAGAAAAATAGAGAACTCCTATATCTTGAAATCCCTTGGTCCACACACTGAGTCTTTGAGACGTTGAAAGTCATTTATTATAGTCAGGGTAGTATCTTCCTTTCCTAGAGTCAAGGTCAAAACCTAAAGTCAAAACTTACTCCCTAAAGACGAAGCGTCTGATACCGACGTTGGGTCCTCACCGAAGTCTGAGACTGCCAGAGAGTCGGAGGCTGAGGAGTCGCTAGACTCTAATGGCACCCCGACTCCCGTCCCACTTATCGTGTCAGTAGAAGATCGTTACAGACACTACCTACCGGTTAATGTCTCACGTCCCGACCACAGTAACTTCAAGTCAAAGGTATGGACGGAAATGTTTTAGTCTAAATTTTACTCATGTTTATCATTTTAGTGAACCTCTCTCAGATTGTGTAATACCGTGATCTTCTTCGACTAGTAAAGAAATTCGTATTATTATACACTAATAGACGAGTACACCCCCTTTGTAGACGTCTTCGGGAACACAGACCCCTCCATCTAAAGTCCATTTAAGTACGTACACTCGCCCCCTACCTTCATCCTCTCCTCTTGGTCCGGTTTGGGTTCCTTTGTGACAGTCTCTAGGCAGCTGTGCACAAATCCTTCCGGTTCCCAGCACTACGCAATTTCGGACCCCTTTGTAAGGGATTGCCCTTTGGACGAAGTATCACTACACAGTCTATGCTTCTATTTGACCTCTCTTTGACGCGAAGACGAACCCCGTACCATTCGTCGACTTACTGCCGTGTCGGTAAGTTAGGGGTAAAGGAGAGTTAAAAGTCTAGTTCTTTAGACTGGAAGTTAGGTTTACACAGTTCGTTCGTAGGAATTCCCTCCTTAATTTCCGTCAGATGTTGTAATTTTATCCAGATCCCAACCGGCTAAAACGACACTACCGGATCTTTATTTATTTGTTTGCGGACTGGAACCGTCGGAGGCCAGAGACGTCGTCCGGGAGTCGAGACGGCGACGTCGGGGCTTCGCCGACGCATCTTTGGCTCTGCGTGGGCGCCCCGAGACGAGGTCGCCTCGAATTAGACGTCTGTGACCTTCAAACTTAAAGTACATTAAGAGTGCAATAGTACGTTGTGATAAAATGGAAACCAAAAATTTTGAGTAAATATTTATAACAAAATTTCTAACCCAAAACTCAGAATATTTTTATAAACAGGTCGATGTCAACCGGAGACCCGGCATAAACGACTGGGACTTTATTCTTGAGTCCGGGAAATAAATAAAAACTTTTATAAATAAACAAATAAAAACCGACGCATCCCAGAATCGACGTCGCACACCCTAGACAGTGACACCGACCACCCGAGTCCACGGGGCGTCGTGCACCCTAGAATCAAGAGGCTGTTCCCTAGTTGGACGGAAGGACGGAGCCCTCCACCTAAGAATTGGTGTCTGGTGGTCCCTCCAGGCCTCTCGAGGGAATCAGTGAAATTTTCACTTGACAAAGAGACGATGACTTCTTTCTTGTGATTGCAGGATTGGTCGAACCTCTCCACTACTCCTTGACCAATAGGTAGGTGTCTACCATAACCGACTCCCCTTCTAGGTTGAACCTCCGTCCGTGTCCATGATTAAAAGACTTTCCACCACTTAACGGGGAAGACCCTTGGTGCGTCGTCTTACCAACTCGAGTTAGTGACCGTATATAACCTTGTGCAATAATTTGTTCGTCCGTGTGACTCTTCACTAATGAGGAATCACACTCGATTGTTTTTGTTTATAGTGCGAATTTAACCATCTAGTTTAATAATTTTATCCACTTACCGTTCCTGTCTCTTACCTAAGCCACACGTCCTCTTAGACTGTTGCGAGCTGTATGTGAGGACCCGTTTTCCTTCTTTGCCCTTTTGGTATCGGGTCAATCTTTCCCAGCGCTAGTGACAGTGGCCCCGGCTACGCAAAGTTAACTAGCCAAGTGTGTCTCAACCCACACATTCTACTTGTGACACCAGAACATAACGATTTCCCATTTGTGGATTTGTGGTCGAGTCGGAGGGTTTAACGGAAAACGGACTTACAGTTAAACTAATTATTTCGGTACGAGGAGTGTAAAAGTTTACTGGGTTTCACTCGTTTTAGAAGGTCACTCTAGTGTGACTTTTGATGGAGCCAAGGACTTTACTGACTAAGTTCGGTTTCTTTGTAGTTGTACCCTGTCCGTATTTTCATTTTAAAGTTAATCCGACTTTATTTGGGGAATGCCCCGAAGGGACCGTTTGTTAGACGGACAGTCGCGTTCTCTGCGCCCAAGTGACGGATCCGGACCTCCTAGGGGACCTCTTCCCTTTCCGTTGGGGGAGCACAAGAATGGACCCTTTAGGGTACCTGCCTCCTCGGACCCCCGACGTCAGGGACCCCAGTGTTTCTCAGCTGTCCTACATGAGTGTGTGTGTGTGTGTGTGTGTGTGTGTGTGTGTGTGGAGCATAATTGTCCATAGTTACCGCTTCACGCCTCGTATTGACAAAAACAGGGGAGAAACACTACATAACACACGGACACACAAAATAATTTTTTTTTTTCTACTCCTAAGCCAATTAGTATTTGAGCGTTAATCGGTCGCCAAATGGCAAAGACGTCTTTCCATACGTCACACGGAGAACAAAGAAGGGTCACGGAACCCAACGTTAAATCCTTTTGTGCTTTATGTTCCTCGTCACCCAAATGAGACCAAACCCCTAAAAAGAGTGGTTCTACTATTGAACCTTTGTAAGAACCATTGATAAGACAGGTCATTCTACCATAAAAACTGTCAAACCAACCCAGTCCGAAAATATTGAATGACCAACGAGTATTGTCGGTAGACGAAAGAATTCACAAACGAATTAAAGTGAAAGTTAGGTTGACATATAATTTACATGGTCTGGTAGTCACGTCCTCCGTTATCCTGAACCGTTATTTACTACACGTCTACGACCATTCTTATAGTTCTTTAAGTCTTAGAGCATTGAGTGAAACATCGTAGTACGTCGAATAAACTGGAGAGACTTCTATTCCCGAAGACAAATTGTCTTTGTGTACAAATTAGTCCCTACTCTGCCTCCACAGTGGAAGGGGTACAAGAAAGGAGGATTCGGAGACACGGGGGTCGAGGACCGTGACCTGAGGATTTGGAGGAACTTAAAGGACTCACTACTCCCCACTATCCTCCCAGAATGCGTTTCGATTTTGAGAACCTTAGAAGACCCACTATCCTTGTAGGAAACATAGTTACTCCACTGAGGACTTATCAGAATCCTACTCCGACGAGTGGTCTTTCTGCCTTATACTAACCTTCGAACCCTGAAAGTCGGGGTGACGATAGGAGACCCACCCCCCTACTTCGGGGGCATTTTCAAGGATTTTACGTCCCATGTGTCTCGAAGATCCAGCCGCTTGTGTGGATGTGTGGTCCTCCCACCACGTCGGGTCGAGGGGTCCCTTTCTCTAGGGACGCGAGTCCTGGAGAGACGCGGAGCGGGGAGTATGGAGAAGAACACTCATAAGGAGACATAGGAAATATTTAGAAGAGACTATATATTGTTTGACCATTTGCATTTATTCCCAAAGGTGTTCACAACATTCGACAATGTCGTTTAATACCTTGGTCTCCTCCCCGACACCCTAGAGGAGTGACTATCGACCAGACAACGCCAACAAGTCATAAAGTTAGTACAGACTGAACGCTGGGGCACCTGACGCCGTGCGGCCCGGAGGGACACGTAGTGGTCGAGGGCCTCGAACGAGTTTGAGTACAGGTAACTCAGCCACTACAGTAGGTCGGTAGAGTAGAAGACAACGGGGGAAGAGGAGGACGGGAGTTAGAAAGGGTCGTAGTGCCAGAAAAGTTTACTCAGTCCAGAAGTGTAGTCCACCAGACATCTTACGTCAATCGTAGAAATCACCCCCGTCAGAAAACCCCAACTTGGGGGTTTAACACTCCAGACTACGATTGAGGTCCATCTACTACAGTCTTAGATTAACTTAACGTCCTGTGGGTCCCCCACAACTTCTTAACCGCTGCACCGCTCCTCGTCTCCGTTACACCGATCCTTGTCGACAAAGGAAAATCGGAGTCTTCAAAAGAGCCGTGTCTATTGTTGGACCTTAGTGTGTCTAGACTGTACCTTACACTTCTCGTGAACAGTACGGACCTATTCTACGAAACGTCTCAAGGAGGGGTGGACCCAGACACTTACTAGAGATGTAAAACCCGAGACTTATAAAATCGTACCAAGAAACAAAGAGTTGTAGACGAGTGTAAAGTGTGAATTTTTTTTAGTTTATACATCATTTAGGAATACCATATAGTCGTAGAATTAAAATAATAATGATAAAAATCTTTTGTGAAGACTTTAGCGTCCTATTTGCAACCCTAAAGACGTTTTCGGACACGGAGACCCAGAGGAAAACACTGTCGGTGAGATTCCGGCCTTCCGATGACTGATCCCTCGACGCCGGTTTCAAAATACCCCAGACTTAGCGTCTTAAGGAGGAGGGGTTTCCACACTTCCAGCTAGTTATATCGACTCCCTACTCCGACTAAGAGAATAAAATCCTACTATTTGACCTTGCAATTAAAAGGTGAGACTTAAGTTCGATGGGAGACAGGTCCTCAGCTAGAGAGACGTCAAGTGATACCACCGGTGAGACTAAAGTCGGGCACCTGCACCCAAAGATTAAACCTCCGTACTTGTCTCGAATCATTTGAACGACTCGCGGAACGCGAAAAGGTAGGCACAGGAGAGGGGGCGCGAAGGGGAGAGTCACGCAAAGGAAGGTGGGAGAGGAAATACGAGGGAAGAGGGAGGGGGTCCGAAACGCCAGGCAAACGAACGGAGGCAGATTCGACGAAACTTCGCACGTAGCGACACCACACGAGTGCCTCTGTCTGTGCGGACACGGAAGACGGGTCGACCTACGTCTAGAGACGTATTTTGTGTGTCCCCTATCAGTCGTCATCAAACTTTAGTACGTCATCGCAACCAAAGATCAAGAACCGGAACAAGGTTTCTCCCGATGGGCGAAGGTGCGGAGTCCGAGACGCTCCGGGACGAGAGGAGGGGTCGTCATGAGACACCACGTCCCACGCACGACACTTTACCCACCTCCCGTCCGGAGAGGGGTAACCACTACAACTAGACAAATGCCGAAACGGTCTATTTTACGGTAATCATATTAAATGTCTATTGTCCTGGTTACGAGACCCAGGTTCCTCCACGTATGGACGTGGAGTTCCCCTCCTTCACGAGTCGACCCTCCGGGTACTCTTCGTCCAACGAAACGATTTAATAGACGGGTAGGTGAAATGGACCACCCCTAAGGTTGTGGAGGGACCGGTGAGGGGATTTTGGGCCAGTCCAAAATTAAACCCCCTTATTTAACATGGTGTGCGTTTCGAGGCAGTCGATTAGTCTGATGGGTATATAATATAAGTGACTCACAAATCCTAAGAAGGAACCCTTCGTCAATAAACGACCTTCTTAAGACGAACTACGGTCTTCAGTAGAAAATGTTAAATCCGCTCACCACCGTTCTAAATGTCACATAAAAGAAAAACTAAGGAAGGTCGACAGCCCTCGTTTGTAAGTAGAAGACGAAGGACAATCTCCTAGACTGAATACTGTAGTACGAGACCTTCAGACGTCACATTGATCGCACAATAAAAGAGACATGGTGTGTGTGTAATACGTCTCTGGGATCCCAAAGTGAAAGTAAAGTAAGACATTCAGATATCTGCGGTCGATGAGACCCCAGAGGAGGACGTCTGAGGTCGTAACGGTCCCGTCGCAAGACCGACGTGACTTCGCGTAGTATCTATTTGTAGCAGAGTATTACCTATGAATCCCGCACCGAACACGTCCTCGCCGAACGAGGTGGCCTACTCCCGGTGCGACTCTTCGGTCACTGCAAATAGAGGTGATTCAAAGGTTCGTCGTCCTGTCTCTACGCACATGTCGTGACGAGTAAGTAAGAATTCCCTAAGAGTCCAAAGACGTTACCACCGCAGCTGACTTCGGGGAACGAGTCTTACAATAGAACCTACTCTCTTATGGTACTGTTCGACATCTAGAGAAGTTCCTTTTACTTCTTTGTGACTGGCAAACGACCCCCTGGTTCTACTAAGAGTCGTGCAGAATGATAGTACTTCGTACCGGGAGAATTGTGTCCCACTCACCCTACGAACGACGATGAGCCTCCTACCCCCAAAACTAGAGTGTACCGGAGTCTCTTCAGTGCTCCTGAAATTGTTACTCGAAAATTACCACGAAGATTAAGGATTCGAACAAGACACTGTACAATAGTTAAGGGTGGGGGGGGAGCAAAGATTCTTTCCTATACAGGTCGTTGTCGACTCCTTCAGAGTTGTAGAGGTACTTCGTCCCGTGGAGAAACTAATCCCGTAACGGTTGAAGTTCTCTTTCTTTGGTTGGGTTTGTGAAGTCTTCTCGTCTCGCCTTCTCGAGTCCCGCCACGGCGAAGGGCGAACGTCGATCTGGGCTCCGAAGGCGCACAGCCAGGGCGAGGACGGCGAAGGAAGTCGCCCTGGCTGCGGTGCAATCCCGGGCGCACCGTCCGGTACGGAGGGCGCCGAGGTGGGGTCCGGAGACGGGTACTACCACTCGACCGACGTCGTGTCCGAGAGCCTAATTTCAGGTCGGTCTTCACCCTTCGAGGTACGAGGGACGACGGCGTCTTAAGGACTCTGGGTAAGACTAGCGGAAGCAAAGACTTAGAGGATGATCTGGACCTCTTACACCAAACGACTTGGGTCATAACCTGGAGAGGAGTTAGGTCCATCTGGGTCTCACCCTCTCTCGACCGAAGTTTGTTTTTAGTCAAGGAAATAACTTCTTGGTTTTTCCAGTCGTTATAGAGCCATCACGAGTATGACGTTGAGAGTCTATACCCGACTTAAGGTTTTAAGTATACGACTTTGGGATTGGGAGTCATCGGAGTTTTATCCTGACATAAACTCTATCCCTAATTCAATTTCATTCCAATAATCTCATTTGGGATTGGGTTACATGGACCACAGGAATGTTCTTCTCCTTTAAATCTGTTTCTCCCTTTTTTATCGGTTCATAAATTCGGTGATGATAAAAGGTCCTTGAATTTATTCATAGGGTCTGTCACGTCTGTAGTAGAGGAGAGATTCGTAGAACGGAAAATGTAATTCTAAAAACAGTAAGAAAAATTAGGGGGGATTTCTGTTATCATCGAACTTGAGAAGTCTCGAACATATTAATTAGGTCTTTTCTCGACTTAGAGTTTCAGCACTTTCGTTTACCAACTTTCAGTCGAGAAGGGTGCGAAACGCAAGCCAAAAACACGTAAACTTGAACCTAGTACGTTCGTCACGTGTTTCACGTTAGAAACCCTCTCTTAAACTTTCGAGCTGTCTTTAGAGACACGGACCCTAGAAACTAAGCTACTTTCTAGTAACGTCAACGCCACGAACAAAATAGTCGTCATACTTCTTTCACGACAATCGACTGCGTTATTTTTTTATACGGTAATTCTTTATTTATTACGTATCATAAACTTAGGAAGAAAGTTCTGTTTATCTTTATAGGACAAAGTTAATAAAGTCGTCGAGAAAATTGACGACTTACGAACGAAGAGGTCGAACGAAGAAGAGGGAGGAGAGTCTTTAAACAGACCAAGTACTTTAAGGAAGGACCAGGCACAAATGCGACGAAGACGCAAGATCATTTACATCCTATAGTAATATGGTGCACAGTCAGTGGTCTTTTTTTGGTTGAGGCTCCGAGACACACACACATGCGATCGAGTTATTTAAAATCTGTTGTCTACATCGACGGTCAAGGCGGAAGACGGTGAAAGGGTCAAGTTATTCTCCAGGTCTACCAAGGGAAACGGGACCACAGAAGTCAGAACCACACTTCTACGACTGAGACGACTAGAAAGAGACCTTGGAAGGAAACTGGGTATCCCGGTACCCTCCGGTTCACAGTTGCCTCTGACGGAACGTGTATAGACCGACAAACCTTAGGACCCCGGAATTGTCAATTTTTCGTAGAACTTCAGGGAAAATCGTAAGAGGTACCTCTTTGACAGCTTAATGTAAAAGAGGAGACGAAGACCGACAAAGATACGAGACGGACTCCTTCGGGTCACGACCCTCTTTCCAGTAGACCCGTAGTCGAGACGGAGTCTTTCTCGGCCTCGGGTAGAGGATCCTTTTCCCCTCTTAGGCCGGCCTTGAATCGCAAAGGGTCGAACCAGTTCTCTTTGGTTCCGTTGGTTGTCACCACAATTGTTTTCTTAAATTCTACAATTTTTATTTTAAATTCCAGGATTTAATACACAGGATACCCTATTTGTGGCAAAACAAAGGAGAGAGACCTTTTACGAACGAGAAATTCCTAACCATAGTCGCCAAACATGACGAGTGTCCTCAGAGTCTCTCCTCGGGCACTACGCACCTCCCAGTCAGTGTGGGAACACCAGGAATAGATGTTTGTCGACCGTTTCGAGGGCCAGTGTCAGTCGGTCTGAGACCCAGTACTCGGTACTGTAGGTCGGTAACGTTAACCCTAATCTCCAACAATAGGCTAGGTCTTCACTTGTCGATATTCCGTCCGTATCCATCCGTCGGGTCATTAAACACCAGTTTTGAGCCCGTCGTGTCCCCTAAGGAACCACCAGATCACCGACTCTGAGGTGCGAGGGTCCCGTCCCCCGGGTCCAAACTAGGACTTACGACGTCGATTCTGAGTCACGTCGCTTTATTTATTTTATAAAAAATTTTTGAGCCCATCACTTTCTCGTTTTCCCGACATACTTATGAGTCGACCCTGTTGTCTTACTTGACTCTACTCGAACCCGTGGTACCCGGGTCCGTATCTTATCGTTCCAGGTGGTGTACCAGTCAGAAGATTTGTGGAAGGGTGCATTGTAAGGTAATTATTTTGTACGAGACTAATGGGAAGAAAACGTATAGCCCTTTGGCTCCGTGAGTCTTCGATTAATTGAAGGATTTAAGTGTATTTAGACCTCTACCAGTTCAGACCCCTCTCCGGTCAGTGGAATTCCTCCCGCACCCAGGTCTGGAGACGTACTGTTCCGACGAACGACACACAATCCCTCAACTACTGGTCTAAGAAAGAGAGTTTTCCAAACCGTACCGTCCCTGTACCTTATTTAATCTCGTCCCATTTTCAACACCGGGCACCGCTCTTCCGTGTCCCTCACTCGAACCTCCTCTCATCCCTTGCACCCGTCGACGGCCCCCGGTCGCACTCCTTAGGACGGCACTGTTCCAGTGTTCCTTCCTTCGGACTGTTTTGCGTTCCTGCACTAATCCGAAGTCCCCAAGGGGGACCATAAAGGGTCCGTACATGGGGGGTTTTTTTGGTTTTTAGACGGCCGAAAACATGAGACGAGAGGACTATAAGAGACCTTTTTCAGTTTAGTCCCGAAATCAGAAGACGTAAACTTTCCCTACAAAGTCAATTTGGGGAGACTATTGAGAGATCGAACGGATTGTCCAAGGGTCCTGGAGAGTGTCGAACACTTAACGAATGTCGGGGGGTTAGTACTCTCCGTGTTTTGAATTTTTGTAGAATTTCTATGTCTCGGAAAAGATTTCTCAATTTTTAATATAACTATCTCCCAAAAGTAACAACTGAGTTACTGTGATGGTCCGGAGGTATAAGAAATAGAAAATCCGTGGACCCTCCTACAATTAGTTACATTTGCCCTATACCTTTTTCTATATCTCATCAAAACTACAATCGTTGTCATCTGAAAACTCAATTAATGAAAAGAAAACAATATTTAGAGACATGAGGAAAGTGAACAATATTCAACGACATAGAAACGATACATTCTTACATTGAAATAAATCACGAAAGACTCTCACCGTGGTCTAAAACCTTTCTAGTTGTGTTTATTCAGAAGACCAACTGTTTGGGAATAGTCTTTTTTCCGACATTTTACAATTAACCGGGAAAACCGGCCTTCTACTACATTTAATGGATTCTGAACACATATGTTGATCCATACGTCTCTCCTTTCGGACCAAAACTATTCTCAGACCTGACGATTGCGACGTATTGAAACGTAATGGGTAACTAGAGGTACAAAATAGTTTTTCATATTTTCCGGAGGCTTGTTATCTCCTGCCCGGTCAGCGACCTGACCAAAGGGGGCACAGAGGAGAGATTAAAGACCGACTTAAGGGTAGACCCCGTGCCTCCGAGTGGTACAGATGAATGAACAGGGACGGAAATTCTAGGTGCGCTCCCCCTCGGGTTCCGCCCCGTGGGGGGCTATAAGTTCTCCTACGGCCACCGGGTTGCATCTACCACGTTCGAGGAACAGACCTTGAAATAACCGAAGGGTGTATTTGGTTCAATAAGTCGGAAGAAAGAGGTGAATTAAAAGGATGATGTGATAAAGAAGGATTAGATTAGAATATAATTATTTATTTATTCAAAACGAGTGGTTACGACAGGGGCGAAGCTTAAGGGACCTAGGTGACCCCGCCCTGGGGCTGTCCGTCAGCTAACACAGCCTTCTACTAGGCCAAGGGGTCCCTCCGACTCCTTCTGCTCTCTCTCGAGACACCGGCGGACTCGTAGAGCTCTGGGACGTCCTGTTGGTGGGGCCACGAGTGCTTGAGACGCGAGTCAGCAGAGGACGAACCATTGGGGTACCCGACCTCGGGCGGTCCGAGGAGACGGGTACCCTAGGAGGTTCGCTCCTGTGACGTCGCCCACGGTGAAGGGCGAGGACCCCTAAAGGGCTGGACCCCTAGAGGGCTGGACCCCTAGCTCGGACCCGGAGGACGTAACCGTCCGCCCAAGAAGTGGTGGCTCGGCCGACCCTCCGGGACAAGGACTTGAGACGTGGGGACGGTTCTCTCACCGAGGAAGGAAGGAAGGGGTCACGCAGAGGAGGACCACGCGTTCGAGTCCTTACAGGGCCCACTTTACACTTCGACCCGAAAAACGTGCCTCCCGCTCCTCTCTGGCTCTTTCTCCGTCAGTGGGGTCTGCCGCACCCCCGTCAGGATTGTTCGTTCCCCGTCTGTATGCTCCGAACAGAACCCGAGACGTTCTTCTCAGCAGGAGGCGTGGGTGGATGTCTTAGAACTTGCAAATAACTCTCCGGAATTGGCGAGTCAGCACACAGGACAAGGCTACCGGAGGTGTGGTGGAACGAGAGACTCACACCACAGAACGGGGGCCGCCCGCATCTCCCGTCTTCCGATTTAAGATCCTGGGCTTCCTGACCCTCGGAGGCTAACAGGGCCAGGTCGAGCTCCCAGACGGGTGCAGGAGAGTTCTGGAGGAGGTCGTAGACTCAGGTGGTGAAAGAGGACTCTGAGCTCTCTCAGACCACCGACGCCACTCGACAGGGTCTCCGGAACCGCCCGTCGACGACCGACGAAGGTCTTTAGACCCTAAACTTCAAACTCCTGACACCCGGACCCTACTCTCCCTCACTCGTTTAGTCGACGGACCACTCGTAGACACACATTTAGCCCCAAACGATCAGAAAGAGTGGGGTGTATTTCGTCGAAAAAGAAAGACCTCTTACCGGTTCGTCACAAGTTCGGCTCGTGAGTGAGGTTACGAGACCCACCAAAGTTGAGTATCCCCTCACAACAAACGACAATAAGAACTTCTACCCTAAGTACTCCCAGAGGCTTAAGTGTGGAGGGTCTATAGTATCTAAGGACGACACTCACCACTATAAAAAGACCCCGGGGGATCTCAGGAAACCTCAACGAATTTCTCGTGACACTTTTGAACGATATAAAGTAAAAATTTTGAATATATTCTATATTATCAAACTTTTGTGGCTACTTTCGTTCGTATATGAGATCACACAAAATCTGTTTTAACAGGGGTAGCCTCTCGTCGAAGATGCCGGCGTAATTGAAAAGTCAAGCCTTGTGTCGGCACCGTCGGTCTCGACAAGTCAGTCAACCAGAACAGACTCAGGCGCTGGGGTACCTGACGTCGTACGGTCCGAGGGCAGGAAGTGGAAGGGGGCCCCAAACGAGTCCGAGTGTGGGCCACTCAGCCACTGTGGTAGGTCGGCAGAGTAGGACACAGTGGGGGAAGAGGAGGGCGGAAGTAAGAAAGGGTCGTAGTCCCAGAAAAGGTCACTTAGTCGGGAAGCGTGGTCCACCGGTTTCATGACTTCGAAGTCGAAGTCGGAGTCAGGAAGGTTACTTATTAGTCCTAACTAGAGGAAATTCTACCTGACCAACCTAGAGGAACGTCAGGTTCCCTGAGAGTTCTCAGAGAAGGTCGTGGTGACAAGTTTTCGTAGTCAAGAAGCCATGAGTCGAAAGAAATACCGGGTTAAGAGTGTAGGTATGTACTGATGACCTTTTTGGTATCGAAACTGATCTACCTGGAAACAGTTATTTATTACAGAGACGAAAAATTATACGACAGATTTAACCAACATCGAAAAGGAGGTTCCTCGTTCGTAGAAAATTAAAGTACCGACTCCAGTGGTAGACACCACTAAAACCTCGAGTTCTTTTCTTTCAGACAGTGACAAAGGTGACAAAGGGGTAGATAAACGGTACTTCACTTCCCTGACCTAAGGTACTAGAATCAAAAGACTTACAACTCGAAATTCGGTTGAAAAAGTGAGAGGAGAAAGTGAAAGTAGTTCTCCGAGAGATCAAGAAGAAACGAAAGACGGTATTCCCACCACAGTAGACGTATAGACTCCAATAACTATAAAGAGGGCCGTTAGGACTAAGGTCGAACGCGAAGTAGGTCCGACCGAAAAACGTACTGCATGAGACGTATCTTCAATTTATTCGTCCCCCTGTTGTATGTCGGAAGAAATCTATTAGAATTAAAAGTTGAAACTTTGTTTATGGGCTACCCGGAAACCTGCTCACAGGCTCCACGTGGCCAAGTAAGTGTCCACCCAAAACGAGTGACTCCCGACGTCGTAACGGTGTACGGTGGGATCCCGTCGCGGTGCGCCTAGACGTCGGGCGACCCGGGACTCTGTACCTCGGGGCCTCCTCCTCCCGACCGAACGTCAGTGCACGACGGAAAACCGACACGTCGCTCCGTCGAGGGAAGTGTGGGCACAACGGGTTTCCAGCCAACATCGAGGATGAAGGGAGAGTGTAAAGCCTACAACGACAACCAATCAGCGATTCAGCACAGGTCGAGGCGTCGGACACCTGACATCGTAAGTTTCGTGTGAGGGCCTCAAACGAGTGTAAGCACAGGTGACCCGACCACCACCATACGTTGGGAGAGTAGGAGACGGCGAGGGGAGAGGAGAACCGAAGTTAGAAAGGGTCGGAATTCCAGAAAAGATCACTCAGTCGAGAAGTGTAATCCACTGGTTGCATAACCTCGAAAAACTTGCTCCACTGACTTTTGATCACAAATGTCCCTTTCAACTTTTGGTGAATCGGAAACCTAGACGAAGACACATGGTGGTTCCTAAATGGACTATGAGATATCGTATGTCTCCTTTTTTGTCTTTATTTGACTTACTGCTCCTAGTGTCCTCTGCTTCGACAATAAAGATTAGTAGGTGCACTTATGCCACACGACAAGTCTTTGACGTAGCGCGTATTTTATGAATTGGAAAAATGAACTTCACACAGATATAATCTAAAAATAAAACTATTGTGTACCAGGATAAACTTTTCACATATTCCTTTCTTCTCTTTCTGACAACCTCGAGACACTGAGTAAAAATTAGAGTATACTGTAAAAACAGAGAATACTTTCTCCTTAGTTATCCCACACACTGTGGAATCCATGGTTTCATTCAGTGCTCCATAGACTAAAAACGCACAACGAAGACTGACTGAGTCGTCGTGTCCTTGCGACCGTAAAACACACACCACGCACCTGAGTCGACTCTATGGTCAAAAAATACACAGACACCGAGTCCGCGAGTCAGCACAGACTGAGAAACGTTGGGGTACCTGACATCGGGTGTTCCGAGGAGACAGGTACCCCAAAAGATCCGTTCTTATGACCTCACACAACGGTGAAAGATCAGCTCCCCTAGAAGGGTTGGGTCCCTAGTTTGGGTACAGAGGACGTAACCGTCCACCTAAGAAATGGTGACTCGGTGGGTCCTTCGGCTCGAAACAACTACATAAACATTATTATTAAAGCTAAGAACAAAAGTCATTAAAAACCAAGATTCACTGTCTTTGGATCACGTTGAACTAAGTTAAGTTATGTCACACACCTTGGCAGGACCCTTCGGGTCCCACGCAATTCTCGAGCCTCTGTCCCTCCTCTGCGTCCAACCTCCCCGACCCTTGCGACTTCCGTATGTCTTGATCAATAAGAAAAAGAGAGAGCTCCCAGTCCACCCTAAAGTAAAGACGGTCAGAGAAGTCTACACTAATGAAGAAAGACAGAGACATCGATCCGGGGGTGGGATGGTCATAACTTCTCCTTTTCAATTTTAAAATGGATTGGAAGAAGAGGAAGACGGGGACATTGAGTCGAACGAGGAACGTTTCAGACCTCGTACATCCAGTGTATCAGAGTCTTTCACTCCGGAATACCATGATTGACCTCAAAGAGAGTGAGTGGGAACAGGACGAGAAACGTCAGTGGGTCGGGGACGTTTGGACGGAGTAGTGCGGACAGGCCCAGTCTGTGGGGGGCGGGGTAGAACTGGTGACAAGGGGACGTGCTTTGGGGAATCAAATTTGGTTGGCTGATTGTCGACGACAACGAGTCGTGTCAGACAGATATCTTTGAGGCATTAGGGAAACAAGCCCGAGTCTCGAACGTCACAATTACGGAGGCCCGGACTGCCGTATTATTGGGACTCAGGAGGTTGAGAGACTGACACCAAGAACCAAAGAACTCATGACCAAAGACGTTGTCATATAGGGAAAAGTTTAAGTCTCGGGTCCTCACAGAGTTTGGGTTGACGTTTTAGAGATCCCATCCCTGAGACTACCCGGACTCCAGGACCCACTAGGACCCCGTCGCTCCGGTCCACCTGAAGACGGGTGAGTAGCCCAGGACACCTTTGCTAGGACACTCTTCCACCCTTTCTCGAAGGTGCACCTCCTTCGTCCTTATCCCCGACACGGGTCTCGTCGTCTAGGACCGTCGGAGGCCGTGTGGACAGGTCCGTAACAGAACAGACCTGAATAAAAGGTTGCAGGTAAAAATAAGTCGGTCCGAACCAGAAACGACACCGTGCACTCCACCTTAGAAATCACGTCGTCCCCTTGGGCAAGGGGCCGGTCCCCAGTTCGGTCACGGAGGACGTAGCCCTCGTACCCCAGAGTCGGGGACCCGGTCGTCCCTTCAGGACACCCGAAGGGACCACTGAGTCCGTCGTTTCTTAGACGGGTGTTACGCCCTCTGCGCCCAAGTCAGGGACTCAACCCTTCTAGGGGACCTCTTCCCTTACCGTTGGGTGAGGTCATAAGCACGGACCTCTTAGGGTGCCTGTCTCCTCTGACGACCCTATGTCAGGTACACCAGTGTTTCTCAACCTGTACTGACTCATCGAAAGTGAAAAAGTGTGTTTTTTAACTTCCGTTTTCCCCTCCCTTGTCGTCTACTACTCTACGAACCTACCGTAGTGGTTGAGTTACCTGTACTTAGACTCGTTTCAGGTCCTCAACCTCTACCTGTCCCTTCGGACCGCACGACGTCAGGTACCGCGACGCTTCTCAGTCTGCACTGGCGCGTCGCCTTGTTGTCGTTATTGTGCGGGGTCACAAGAGGAAGGCGCACTAGGATAACAAACACTCATTACGACAAATATTAAAAGGAAACTTACTCTTAACCCCTTGCACCTTACATTCACACTATTAATTTCCACACCTAAAAGGTACCTTTTCGAACACAAACGTAGAGTTGTGGTTGTGAAGGATCGACACTCTGGAACTGGAAAGAAAGGACAAGACCTTTGTTCTCGTTATAATGATTGACGGGTGTCCCGAAGACACTCTTCATTAACAACCTCATGTCCCACGAGAATTCTGTCAAGGGCAGGACACACCAAGAGTTGACTCAATAGACCGTTCTCTAAAAAAACATTAATACTCTAATTTATATGAATTCCCTAAAAATACATAATTAACTAACTTAATTTTTAGTCCCGAAATCCCCTCTCCTATACACTGTTAGTGACTCTCTTTTTGGTCTTTCTACTCTTTCTCCTCCGACACCTCCTCTTCCGCCACCGCGGGGCGAGGTCAGGAGAACGGACCTCCTAGGGTCCCTGCCCCCTCGGACCACCCGACGTCAGGAACCCCAGCGATTCTCAACCTGTGCTGACTCCCTGAAGGGAAAGTGAAAAGTGAAAGGACGTAACCTCTTCCTTTACCGTTGGGTGAGGTCAGGAGAACGGACCTCCTAGGGTCCCTGCCCCCTCGGACCACCCGACGACAGAGACCCCAGCGTGTCTCAGTCAGTGCTGACTTCGCTGAGTCGTCGTCGTCGTCGTCTCATTGACGTCAGAACGCTACTGTTCTCTCTCCGAGTTGGTTCACCTTGTGTTCCAGGTCACTTCGAGTCTGACGCGTCGAACAAGGTCTAACCGGAGCCAACGTCCGAGAAGAGGCGCAAGGGGAGCGCTCCTGCCAGTACACGTTCGATTCACTTGACACCAATCCACCTCGTCACGACCGAACTGACGACCGAGCCACCACTTCTTGGACGGACGGTTATGTCCTCCGCAATCTCTGCGCCCAAGTCAGGGGCACACCCCTCCGAGGGGACCCCCTCCCGTACCGTCGGGTGAGGTCGCCCCGGACCCTTTGGGCACCTGTCTCCTCGGGCCGCCGCATGTCAGGTACCGCGGTATTCTCCGCCTGTGCTGACTCGCCGATGTGTCGCTGTCTCGACACCCATAAGACCGACTGCGACGAAACCTTCTCCCGACCCTCTCGAAGTCTTCCTCGCACCCACCTCTCGTGTCCTTCTCGAGTCTTCCCTTCTGCCATTTATGTTCCCAAACAGGCTTCCACAGCGGAGGCGGCGACGTCGACCACCCCTTGGGGACCTCGCGGTGCACGACAGACACAGAGTCGCCGAAAAATTCGACGAAACTCGGGGACCGTGGCACCGGTGAAGATGGAATTAAGAGAGGTAACGAGGACCGACGTGGATTCCTTCCAGTTCGGAACGATTCTTCATATCTTTTAGGTCGATGTCATTGTCGTTTTTGTTGCCTAACAAAATTTATTTTTACTTCCGACTTAAACAACCCGTATAATTGTAGATTTCTCCACCGGTGGTAAGTCTAGACAGCTCGTCCCAGGAACTGTTCCCCCTCTACTGGGGACAACTCAGACGTGTCCTGTCTGCAGGGAGGAGAGTCCCTGTGAGTCGGGTCCAAGTCCCGTTTCAGAACCCTCGTTTCACTTCACAGACTTTATGCTCCAAGACACCAGACTTAGATTCGTATAGTATGGCGACGACGACGACGATTCAGCGAAGTCAGCACAGACTGAGACGCTGGGGTATCTGCCGTCGGGTGGTCCGAGGGGACAGGGACCCTGAGAGGTCCGTTCTCGTGACCTCACCCGACGGTAAAGGAAGAGGTTCTGGTATGGCGCGAAGAGGGATAAAGTTGAAGAGGTCAAATGGTTCTGTTAATGACTTCGTCTTGACTAAAGACTAGGAACGATCTTAGTTCACTACACAAATTAGTATATGTAAAACGGTAGTCAATAAAAATCAGGACATTGTAACACCCAACCGGGGTACTATCACTTTGGGAGTCGGTCAAGTTTACTGAGTGACTTTTTATTGATACATTCAAAACGAAAATTTATTCATGAATTTGAAAATTGATTATCGTCTTTATGTAAAACGTAATAAAGACACTTTAGTTTATTACCCTTTTTAATGGATGTCTACAGGGGGGAAAATCATCTTAAATTAAGTTTACAGCAAAATAAAAAGAAACTCAGATTATTCTTGTTTACTTGTGTAATTTTTACAAAAACAAGTAAACCGAAATCACTAAAACTCTTCTATTCGAAACTATTGTCTTGTACAAAACACGAACAATTTCGAAACGACTTTTATATCGATTCGTTGATAAGTGGAAAACTTAATTAGTTACAATATGACAACAATATACCGACTTTAATATGACCTCAAATGAATTTCAGTGTGAAAGACTCTCTGTCCTTTGACATCTGTCTCGGCTACGGTAGTCGGTAGTTTCGTCTTCAGTCATCCCTTATGTCGTCACTCCTATTAGAAATCCTTTTGTCCGCCACCCAGAAGACGGGCAAACATAGGGACTATCGTAAGACGGAGTGTGTGTCGTTTACGAGCTATATACATACTACATCTCGACTTGTCTTGACCTCGAATTTAGAAGGTCAGGAGACTTTCACTTTGTGGTCTACAGGTTTAAAATTCTGTTTAATGTTACTGTTTAATGTTCTAGGTACAAAATTAGCCCTTTTCGACATGATAAGCTTTACAAAGAAAACAATATCTAAAACTCTGGATAAGACGTCCGATAACTACTTTTCAAATCTTGTGAAATTTTTTTATTGACACAAATAAATAAATAACCGGTACGAACCGGAACCGGCGACGCGCCGGAAAAGAGGTCGGCCCGCTCGACCCCAGGAGAGATCGAGCCGCGCGCCCGAAGCGCAAAGCCGCCGCGGAGGACCACACCTCGTGGGCGCGATCCCGCGGACGGAGGCCGCCAAAGTCGAGGGCCCGAGGTCTCCCGTCCGAGTCATCCACACTGCGCGCCCGAATCAACGAGGCTCTCTGTGCACCCTAGAGGGACCTGGTCCCTGACTTGGGCACAAAGGACGTGACGGTCCGTCTCAGAAATGGGACCTGGTCGTCCCTTTGGGAATCTAGTAAGAGAATCACAAAAGTGACCCACACTAAAGGTTCTCTCTTACTAGAACGAGACTTGTGCACCTTTACTACGATCGATGTAAATTTCCCAGGTTTTTAGACTGGTTCGTAAGAAGGAAACCGATAAAATTACTTCGATTGTAAAACACTATAGTAATCTGCTATGAGTCAACTACTACATTATGAAGTGTAATTAGTCTTAACTTCCTTTTACAATTCTTACTATTATCGTTTATAATACCATTCTTCTTGTCATCGTTTATGTATAACTGAGAAAAATATATCGTCGACGATTCGAATGTGTGAAATGGACCTCGGGGAGTAAAACAGGAATAATTTTCCGTGACGACCACGGGGGAAACGACTTCTCTGGGGACTCTGTCGGACTCGAATTCATGAAACGGATTCTAGAGTGAACCCCACTCACGGTCTAATCTTAAATTTAAGTCTATCAAACCAGAATCTTTTTCGGAAGAAATGAGTATAAAAAAATGATAAAGGCAGTATATAACCGGAGATGATTTCCGGGTCGTCCCGAAGGGACCCCCGAGTCCATATTTCTGAGACGAACGGGTACGTCCTCTACACACAAACTAGGGACCCAACCCTTCTAGGGGACCTCTTCCTTTACCGTTGAGTGAGGTCACAAGAACGGACCCTTTAGGGTACCTGTCTCCTGGACACCCCGATGTCGAGTACTCCAACGTTTCTCAGTCTGTACTAAATTGCTGACGACGACGACGACGACGACTACGATTCAGCGAAGTCAGCACAGGTTGAGACACGCTAGGGTATCTACCGTCGGGTGGTCCGAGGGGGCAGGGACCCTAAGAGGTCCGTTCTTGTAACCTCACCCAACGGTAAAGGAAGAGGTTACGTACTTTCACTTTTCACTTTCACTTCAGTGACTCAGCACAGGTTGAGAGTCGCTGGGGTACCTGACGTCGGATGGTCCGAGGGGGCAGGGACCCTAAGAGGTCCGTTCTTGTAACCTCACCCAACGGTAAAGGAAGAGGTTACGTACTTTCACTTTTCACTTTCACTTCAGTGACTCAGCACAGGTTGAGAGTCGCTGGGGTACCTGACGTCGGATGGTCCGAGGAGGTAGGTACCCTCAGAGGTCCGTTCTCATGACTCACCCCACAGTAACGGAAGAGACCTAAATTGCTGATTTGTTGTTGTCTTCAGGTCAATTTTACATAATTGATCTCAGACTGTCTAAGATCGCCTCTCAGACCGAAAACCTCTGGTACCTTCGTACTCCGATCGACCTCTGTCCTTGGCCTAAAGTTCACCTAAAAGTTCGTGTTCCAAAACAAGAAGAAAGTAAATACTAAGGAAAATCAGAGGGGTTTGGAGTGATTGTTTCATAAACAAAGGACTGGCTGTACAAGTACTCAAAATCAATTCGATACTTGATCAAAAAGATACCCGTCGGAAAGGGACTCCCGAACTCCCTTTTCCATATAAATCACCACCTCACCCCTTACCTATGTATCCTCTATATACACATATATACGGAAACCTACCTAAACCTTTACACCCGAAACTTAATAACTAGAACGAAACTATAACGTTACATGAAAGTCTGTCAATTCTAGGTACACAAAAGAAGTCCCTTAAATTACTCGACACGACTAGTTTAAGTAAGATGGTAAATCCATCGTTCCCTGTTTTTTATGTTTTATTTTATGGTTGTTACTAAAAAAACTTCATAACACCACTCGATCCCTTTTTCAACCCCCTGGAGGGACCACCGAGTCACCATTTCTTAGACGGACGTTACGTCCTCTGGACCCAAACTAGGGACCTAACCCTTTTAGGGGACCTCCTCCCGTACCGTTGGGTGAGGTCCTGAGAACGGACCTCTTAGGGTACCTTTCTCCTCGAACCACCCGATGTCAGGTAACCCAATGTTTCTCAGTCTGTACTGACTTCACTAATCCGTCGTCGTCGTCGTCCCTTCTTCAATGATCACGTCTTAATCTGTGACTATTCCCTAATATATGTGTACAGATATACAAATATGTACACACATACACGTAAAATACAGAAATACATATATTTCGTGATCATATTCTTTATTGTAAGTGGTATTCCCCGAAGGGACCACCGAGTTTCCAATTTCGCAGACGGGCGTTACACCCTCTGGACCCAAGCTAGGGACCCAGTCCTTCTAGGGGACCTCTTCTTTTACCGTTGGGTGAGGTCATGAGAACGGACCTCTTAGGGTACCTGTCTCCTCGAACCACCCGATGTCAGGTACCCCAGCGTTTCTCAGCCTGTGCTTACTCGCTGAAGTGAAGTGAAGTGAAGTGTGATATATCTCATGTAAGACTATGAAAGTTTATATGAAAGTCTGTGTCAGACTATGGAAGTCAATATAAAACGAATGTAGAATAAAACGTTTTACCATGACAATATAGAGAATATTACCTTGTAATTATTCAATCGTCTTTCAACTTTTCTTTAATGTCACATGTACTTATAAGTACCAAATAGGTATATATGGTTATAGAGTAATGGTAAATTTTGATTACTATTATTCAATAACCTTAGATACCCAGTTTTTATGCCTTTGTAGATTTTAACGGAAGACCATAACAGTAAGAAGTCAGCGAATCAGTACAGGTCGACAAACGTTGGGGCCCGAAGGGACAGGAAGTGACAGAGGACCTCGAACGAGGTTGAGCACAAGTAACTCAGCCACTATGGTAGGTTGGTAGAGTAGGAGACAGCAGGGGAAGAGGAGAACGGAAGTTAGAAAGGGTCGTAGTACCAGAAAAGATTACTCAGTTGAGAAATCTGATCTTTATTTACCTACGGTCGATAAATCAAGTTTTAGGTAGTGAAAGTCCTATCGAAGTCTCGGTTTTTATTAATCGCAGTTAGAGGAGGAGGTAGATATTATGACTCTTGACTATCAAACGTATTCTGAAGTTGTACCTTTCCTTTCGAATACTACGGACGTAAATAATTCCGTCCTTTCATCTTGAGAAGTAAAACCTTTATAAAAAATTTCTCTTTCTCCATTTTAATAAGAACCCCTTCCTAATAAGTCTTGAGAAGACGAACGTTGACTTGGCTGAGAAGGAATTGGGTCTGGTTCTTCTTCTTTCTTTTTGTTTTCCCTTTAAGTAGTAGAGCATACTACATTTTCAGGGTCCCCATCTGTCTGGAAGTCGACTGAGATACCTGAACTTATTGTAGTGTCTTTAGAAGACGAAACGACACACACACACGTCCAACCGGAGAAGAAAGAAGGCCCTCAGAAAAAGGGGTGTCCCCGTTCTACCGATGGTCGACGAGGACTTTGTGAAAGGTGGTAGGACAGTTCGTCGACGAGAAGGGTGACGACACCGACCACAAGGCAGTAATTTAGTGCAGACTGAGAAACATTAGGTCCCTGACGTCGTGAGGTCCGAAAAGACAGAAGGCGATAAAGAGTCTCAAAGTAGTTTGAGTACAGGTGACTCGGCCACTACGGTAGGTTGGTAGAGTACGGGATGGTGGGGAAGAGGAAAACGGGAGTCAGAAAGGGTCGTAGTCCCAGATAAGGTTACTCAGCCGAGAAGCGTAGTCCACCGGTTTCCTAACGCCGATGTCGTGACCAGGAAGGTTACTTCCATGTCCCAACTCAAGGAAATCCTAAATGACCAAACTAGAGGAACACCAGGTTCCCTGAGAGTTCTCAGGAGACGTCGTGGTGTCAAGTTTTCGCAGTAAAGGAAACACGAGTCGGAAGAAACACCAGGTCGAGAGCGTAGGTATGGACTGATGACCTCTTTGGTCTAGAAACTGATATTTCTGGAAACAGCTGTTTCACTACAGAGACGAAAAATTATACGACAGATCCAAACAGTATCGAAAGGAAAGTCTCTCGCAGAAATTTAAAATACCGACGTCAGTAACAAACGTCGCTAAAACCTAGGGTTCTTTTATTGTAGACGGTGACGAAGGTGATAAAAGGGTAAAATAAACGGGACTTCACTACCCTGCCCTACGGTACTAGTATCAAAAAAGTCAAGGTACCTGTTAGGATTTTTGACCCGGGAGTAAACGGAGGGAACTCAGTTTACAGAGCCTTGGGTAATCGTACTGGCCCCCTTACCTGCTATGACTAACCGGCCCGACCCAGTACAAGAAATGGGAAGTAATCAGAGGAACCGTCGAGACCAACCTTCTCTGGATGGGTTTGGTGTTCCTGAGTCTCTCCGTCTCGTCACAGACGAGATTCCCATCAATCAGAAGTCGTTGGTCTTCCTCGGTTCTCCGGACTTGTGTGTGTTCCCTATGAGAAACCTTACACTGGCCGCACACTCGTCTTTTGGAGACCGAGGAACGATACGTCGTGGACCGTGTATACAATCGTGGAAAATTTCCCTTAAATTGTGCACTCTAAGAAAAAATGTATTCCATGTTAAAGGACGAAAGGGTCACGTAAAATAAAGTGACTTTGAACTAACCTCGTCTGTCTCCTACCCTTCACCACAACTCACAACACCTCACAAAACCAGAAGTCGGATTGAAATTCCTTAAAACAGATTACTTGGTGTTATAATTTGTTTGGCGTCAATAATCACTTGCTCGTTTCTCGTCACTCGACTTACGTTAGTGTCAAGGTCAGACCAGTCTCGGAAACTGAGTAACGGTAACTGGAAGAGTCCGAAGACAGTCAGTTGGGTCAACCTTTAAGACTATTTTTAGACACACAGTGACAGTTCTTCTGTAACTCCAACTCTACTGGAAAAACCTGATTTAATTGATCTTTTCTGTTGTTTTAAGTCGTCGCAGGAACTGTGTCAGTGGCGTCTTTGGACGGGCCTCCGCATACGCTGGAGATGGAGTGACAGGAAGTCGGTGGCCTACTCAAGGTCGAAGACAAGGAGACGAGACACTTCTGAGGTTCCGAAACTAGTGTAAACTCCTACTCTCGAAGAGGAAATTGACAACGACTCGGATCACTTACGAAGACCGGACACTGATTCTGTAGTGAACGGACAACCTTAGTCCGTAAGGGCTCTAGCTCAGTACGACGACTGTAATCGCGACAGACCCGTTTTCTGTTGTAAAAGTTCAGACAAAGGAGTAAACATTTCACTGTTGCAGATGTCAAGGATGGCATGGCACAACAAAATTCATAAAACATTGTCAAGTAAAATGGTTATGAATCGTTTCACTGACCGTGTACCTTTTATAAGTCTGTTATTAGTTGTTTACCTTTCAACGATTTTAATCTCATGATACGTGGGAAGATTAATTCTCATAGTAGTTGAACAGAAGTTAATCTTAGTACTCTACCTGTTCGGTTAGTGACCTAATGGAACAATGTTGTCATCCAACGTAGGAGAAAACGAAAGTAAAGGTGACCCTTTCTCCACTACCTCTTGTCTTCAGTTCTTACCATACTAAAGGAATTAATCTACTGTTCCTTTCTATTCTTACCGTTTAGTCCAAATTTGTAGTGTCTGTCTCTGTGAAGGGAGACCTATATGTTTGCGACAGAATCGATAGAAAAGATGTACTCATGAATCCCACCCTTCCCAACTGCACTCTTAGTTCACGAAATAAGTAGATAAAAGTACGTCCGAACTCATATTTTACTTCTGTTTCACGTCAAAAGCAGATGGGTACGGTTGCCTGTCGTCGGGTCTCCGAATACAGTAGGTGAGATTAACTATAAACCAGAACCTTACGTAATAAGTCAAACTGACACAAAACAAAGTCGTTTGAGTGGATTAATACCAAACAACTCCGAGTCCGACTTTGTTGACACTTAAAGGATTCATATAGGGTTAGTCGTCACCCCCTTTAACCGGATCTTTTGAGACGAACCGTCTTCCTATTACCGTCTGACCCTATTGTTTGTGTCGTTTTTAATAAACGTATACCTATTAACTCAGAACTGACATTCGTCGTCCGTAAATACAAGACAACGACCTTATGACTTCATGAATCGGGAAAATGGTTTGTTGTTGTTTTTTGCTTTAGTCATTTTATAGAACCCCTTGTGGGTTCCTGGTCGAATAACAAACTACTCCACAGATCCACCGTCGACCGATAAACCTGATAAGAGAAAAGTGGACTTTTTAGTACCCTGTAACGAAGTCTAAAAACTATTTTTAAAATGCTGGATACTCCTAAAACTTTATCCAGTACGTTAAATGTATGTAACCGAAGAGTCCACCGCGATCACCATTTCTTGGGTGGACGGTTATGTCCTCTGTATTCTGGGTGTCCAAGCTAGGGACCCAGACCTTCTAGGGGACCTCCTCCCGTACCGTCGGGTGAGGTCATAAGAACGGACCTCTTGGGGTACCTGTCTCCTCGGACCGCCCGATGTCAGGCACCCCAGGGTGTCTTAGACTGTGTTGACTTCCCTGAATCGTACGTGCGCCAAATCGTCGCAAGTAACAACCAACAACAGACTCATACCGCACGGTACGTACGTACACATATATACATGTATATACATCGCACATGTATGTCTCTCTCTCGGTGTGTGTAACGACTCGTGAATGTAAAGTTAGAAATACTCTGACCTTAAGTCAACTGTAAAACAGAAGGAAATGTAATTGGTTCTAGTAAAAAGAATACAAAGGCTGTGATGAAAGCACAAGACTACATGAAAATAGAAGAGTCTTTCTACACGAAAATCGGTATAGACCGGATTTCAAGTTAGTAAAAAAAGGTTTGAATATGGGTTGAAGAAAAAATACTAACGTTATAGTATAGATAACGATTCATATACGGTTAGAGAAAACACAAAAAGACGACAGGTACAGAGAGAATTCTATTTATCTACCAAATGTACCAAGGAACTGTGTGCACCGAGGAGACATAAGCTTTCAAGGTGCAGGTCCTTATATGGGACCCTGACATACCATGACACCATAAATAATAACCTTTTTTATGTACATATTCACATGGGACCAACAAGTTTAGGCACAAGTTCCCAGTTGGTATATATGTATATATATATGTGTGTGTGTGAGTGGTCTGCCAGCGAGTCAACCACTTCTTGGACGGACCGTCTCGTCCTCTGTGATATCTACGCCCAAGTCCGAGACCCAACCCTTCTAAGGGACCTCTTTCTTTACTGTTGGGTGAGGACATAAGAACGGACCTTTTAAGGTACCTGTCTCCCAGGACCTCCCTATATCAGGTACCTCAGAGGTTTCTCAACCTATCCTGACTCGTACACGTGTGTGTGGAATGCAGAGAGAGACAGAGAGTCTCCGCAGAAAAGTCCTCTCAGATTGTGTGACTCGACAATCGATAAAATGACATCTCGACATCAAACTTAGATTCGGACGAGGAGAGACATCCGACTAAAAGAGCCACATGGAGAGTGAAGGAACCATTTGCCCTCGACGTAAAAACACCTCGAGTCTGTACTGTAGTCTGCCCGAAGTCACTGAGTAAAAGAAAGAAAACTCAAGAAAGAGGATGCAATATAACCTCCCTTTCAACACCAAACCAAGATCATTCATAGTTAGGGGGGAAGGGCAAGTAATTAGAGGTAAAAATTTGTAATTATCTCCGAAGTTCGTTAGTTTTTCCGGACGGACCCTCTCAAATTGATGTGACGAAATAAAAGTCAATTTAAAATACAGACGAAAGATAAACACAGTTTACTACGAAAAAAAAACGAACAAAAATTAAAAAATTTCATTTTACATTTCTCAACAATTCTTTTTTACTTAGTAAAAATCGTTTTTACTATTTCAGTCACCTTCACTCAACTATACATTTGAAGTATTGTGGTTAGACCCGTACTCACCTATTACCCTGTCTGCTGGTGTGGTGTGTTAACGGGAAAGACTGAAGGCCATTTGCGACGAGAGGTCTGCATACGGATGGGAAGAGATGTCCTCGTTATGGGAAGGATCAGTGTTACGGACTCGAGTGATAAAGAAGAGCGATCAGGGGTACGGTAGCATCGATCTAAGACTTCTCGGTATTTTCAGTTTAAGTACGTGTCATAAGTGTTAGAAGGAAATGGAGCGTCGACTTTATAGTGAATGACAAAAGGGGTCTACTAAAAGATGACCACTCCCGTAAGGACTGGACTGTCAAGGACCATGTACACAGATAAGACGGGTGGATCGTGTAGAACGTGTGGGGCTTCCGCCCCAGACACAGAGCGTGCGAACAGACGTGCCTAGTCGTGGACGTTATCACGAAAACCCGCAACCTCCGTGGTCTCTTCGTCACCACCGTAGTTATTTGAGACACTCTGACTTACTTTCGTTGACTTATCGACGAGCTAAGCAGCCCTTGGAGTGGCAAAACGTCACTGAGTCAGAGTGGAACTCTTCACTTTCGTTTCAGCGAGTCAGCACAAACTCAGAAAAACTGGGGTATCTGATATCGGATGGTCCGACGAGGCAGATGCTCTAAAAGGTCCGTTCTTATGACCTCACCCAACGGTAAAGGAAGAGGTCTCCTAGAAGGGTTGGGTCCCTAACTTGGGCCCAGAGGACGTAACGTCCGTCTACGAAATGGTAAACTCGGTGGTCCCTTCTATCAGAGTGGAATCCTAGTAAATTTAAAACGAAAGATCTTGTCGTTTATTTGGTCTACAAAGTTCAATTAGGGGTCCGAGACCTTTATTGGATCCTGTACTTAATCCTTGTTAGTCTTTGAGGTTGTTTAGTAAAAACCCCAATAGTAACCATCTCACTATGAATCAATTAAATAATTTTTCTTCTTTTTAGATGAGTGACAGAACTTAACAGACCATAGTTGAAAAGGGATAGTGAGTGAGTTTCGTAAAAGAATTTTACTTATCTGTAGTTTGGAAGAACCCATCCTACCAGAGTGACACGAGAGACGTTCCCCTACTTCGGCCACCTTCTCTTACTTTCTCCTATGTCGAGTCGAAACCCCTTTACATTGACGAAGGGACCGACTAATCATAGGATCTACGATTGCTGATGTCGTCCCTGAAGAGACGACCAGGTCACCAATTCTGAGACGGAAGATTACGTCCTCCACCCCCAAGCTAGGGACCAGTCACTCGACTCTAGGACGCAGGGAGGACCGATTTTTAGGTCTCGTACTTTGTCCTCGTTACGACATTGTTTAAGTCAGTTCTGAAAATTTTTTACCAGGTGAAATTTTTCTAGAAAATTTTTGCTGAGATGTCGTCTTCGACTCACTCAGGACAAGAAATTGTTTTCGGGGCTTGCCTGCGCCGACGACGACTCCCTACCTCAATATAAGGAGTGTCAGTCGACGCGCGGTTCAGGGACGAGACAAAGGGACGACGATTTTAAAGAAGAGACGAGGAAATAGAGAAGGGCAGTCATTCTACTGAGCGTCTCGCGGAATCCCACATCAGCACGAAGGCCTACAACCAATAGAGATCGACGGGAGTCGGCGTCTGTAAATAAAAGGCGTCTACCTCTTGAGACGTCGAACAATACCGTCGCCTCGTTGGATTTGACAAAAAGAGGAAGACTCCACGAAGTCCCAGGAATCGTAGATATGAAAAAGGGAGATGCAAAAGACAAAGAGTTTTCACTTTAATATGCGGTCGCCGACAAAGAGGACGACGGAGAAGGGGTCTATTAGATCTGGTAGTCTAAAAAGCTAGAAAAAAGGAACTAGTAAGGACGTTTTGGTGAATGTGTACTTCTAACGTAAAGACCTTCACCGACCAAAACTCGGTTTCTCCGAACCTTTCGTTACTCACACAAAAGTCGTTTGACTCTTGTATGAACTTAGATTCGTGGTAAAGTTCAAGAGACTTACGTCTAGAATAATATAGACTTTCAATTCGACGTGTTAGACGTAAATAAGGTATCGATAAAGTCTTATGATTAAAGATGTGGAGGTCAAAATAAAGATCCCAGTGGAAACAAGGTTTATTGTCTGGTTGGCATATTTGTTCTTTTAAGTTTTACGTTGAAAATAAAGAGATTGTTGGTAAACTATTTATATATTATTCGTCCTTTTATTCTCCTTCCTTCTCGTCATCTTTGTTGACCTTTTCGTTAAAGACTCATTAAAAAAAAACCTACATTAACGAATCTTGTACATGGAGGATGAAATAAGTCATTTCAAAACAGTTACTATTATAAATGGTATTTATAAATTATCAATGTCAGTCTATAAGTGACTCATACTCTTTTATTGTAGTTATTGAAGGGAAACTTTCAGACAAATAGTGAATACTAACAAAAGTTCACGTACTCTATGTTTGAGACGATCTCCCTAATTGATTTACTCGTAAATAAAAAGAGTATATCGTACACCCTACCTTTTCTTTAGGTAATTTTTTATCGAGACACTAAGACGACGCCTAAAGGTAACGTAGACGTCAAGACCAAAAGAGAGGTGTCAGAACACTGAGGGTGAAGACCAGAGTCGTCTCGACGTCTTCGAGAACGGTAGCATACATGTAAGACTTGTCCTCCTTCCTTCTCCCTTTTCCCGCATTCAGTTCACGGTCGACCGAAATAGTGGAAACGTCCATTTATTGTCGAAAGGAACGTTTTCAAAGGGTAGATCTATCTACCCTAGGGTCGGTACGCAGGTGGGTAACGACACCCGTTCAGACCCTCCACTTGGAAAATAGACTCATAAAACGAGTACAAACACACGAATCAACGCAGACTGAGAAACACCGGGGAACCTGACATCGGGATGCTCCGAGGAAACAGATACTCTAAAAGGTCCGTTCTTACGACTTCACCCAACGGTAAAGGAGGACGTCCCCTGAAAGGGTTGGGCCCCCAGTTTGGACGTAAAGAATGCAGAGGACGCAATATCCGTCTAAGAAAGAGTGAACTCGGCAGTCCCTTTGGGTTCGTACAGCGATGAGTTGTTTAAGTCACTTTTCTATGAACATGTGTTGATTGTCACGAACGAATTGTATGTTTTGCTTGCATAACAACCAGTCCCATCGTTTTCGTGGTAGAACAAGGTCTAATCCAGTGACTACAGAAAAGAAATTATGTCTTGTACAGTCGTTCGTCTCCTGCGTAGCCTTTTCGTACAGTCACCCTTTATGACCGTCAAGGTATGGTCGATGACGGGTCTCCCCTTTAGACCCAATTTCCCGAAACACTTTCACTTTCAGCGAGTCAGCACAGGTCGAGAACCACTGAGGCACCTGAGATGTCAGGACCTCTTAGGACCTCTCCCATCGGAAAGGGAAGAGGTCCCCTAGAAGGACTGGGTCCTTAGTTTGACCCTTGAGGACATGACGTCCGTCTAAGAAATGGTTGACTCGATAGTAAATGTATTTTTACTAAGTCCCAGACACACACACACAACCCACTTTCGTTCTATCATAGGTCAAAATCAGAAAAAATTTCTAAAATGAATAGTACCGACACGACCCGGAAACACCGACACGCCCGAAAGCAACCACCGGCACTCGACCCCGACGAGAAGGAACACCACGCGGCCGACGAGTGACGCCACCGCGGAGAACCACGCGTCACGCCCGAGGTCCGCACACTCGGAGTCGTCGACGTAGTGCACCCGCGTATAGGGCACCGAGGACCCGAGACCCCGTACCCGAAGGAACGAGGCTCCGCACACCCTAGAAAGACCTAGAAGGACCTGGTCCCTAGCTCGGACGCAGAGGACGCGACGTCCGTCGAAAACGTGGTCTCGGTGGTCACGCAAGAGTCCGTCGTGTCTATCACTGACAGACCGGACTGACGTGTGACGACATGCTGCAAACATTGACTGTCAGAGAATTGGTGTGAAACGGAACCAAAGGAGTGACTTTGTCTAATAGAAGACCTGGTCTTAAATCAGCTCGAGGAGACTCAGGACACGAGTTGAACCAGGTTTGATCTCGAAGTCAAAAGTAGGAACACCTCGGGTCAAAACCGTTCTAAGGACGATTCAGTCAAATCGGTCTTAGAGGATGGGAACCACATACTAGAGTTGTAGCCTGTCTTAAGGAGTAGGGAGTTCACTGCAGATTTATAGATTAGTGG
This sequence comes from Capra ibex, assembly GCA_006410555.1. Lineage (NCBI taxonomy): Eukaryota > Metazoa > Chordata > Mammalia > Artiodactyla > Bovidae > Capra > Capra ibex. The sequence continues at coordinate 62,268,202 of SJYO01045292.1, forward strand.
GACCGGAGGGAAATGGTTAATCCCACACACACACACACACACACACGAGTCAGTACAGGTTGAGAAACACTGGGTACCGGTATCGGATGGTCCGAGGAGACAGGTACCCTAAAATGCCGTTCTTATGACCTCACCCAAAGGTAAAGGATGAAATCCCTAGAAGAGCTGGGTCTCCAACTCGGGTACAGAGAGCGTAGAGGACGTTACCATCTACCCAAGGAATGGTCATCGTGGTGGACCCTTCGGGTGTAAAATTCAACGAGTCTCTCGTAACGAGATTGGAGAATCATTAAAACGTCGGTGATCGTTTCTCAGCCTGTGCTGACTCGTGTCGTGTGAGGGGGTTGGTGAAGAAAGAAAACAGTATAAGTTTTGGTTCGGACTAAAAAATAAAGTTTTGGGGCGACATCATTCGAGAGACCCATTTCAGACAGAGTGACGAAATTGTTCATAACACTTATTAAAAAAAAAAGAAATTGCGACGACCCACCCTATGAACACTATTTTGGTAAATTATAAACGTTTCGTAAATCGTGTGACAGAAAATACGTTCACCAATAATTTATTTTTTTAGACATAACATCTTCCTTAAGTAACAACGAAAACAGTCTGTGGTCCAATATAGAAATAGTCTAGTCATACGAGTTAAGTGGTGACACCGGGGTCCAAGACCGTATGACAAGCTCAAACTCGTTACTGACGTAATTATTTATTTGGAATCGACTTCGCTTACGTAGACTCCCAGTGAACGCAACGAGCAGACGACGCACTTGTCTCGGCACCAAAGAGACACTAGAGGACTTTCTGAGTCGCTCACCTGAAGGGTCACATGTACCGGGTGACCTAGGTCGTTTTGAAAGGTCTCGTCGAAAGGTACCGCACAAGTAGTGTATAGAAGACTAATACCGGCCTAAAGCGGACTTCAAACTAAAAATGTACCGTTGTTTCCCTTACAAACGAACAGAAGGGTGTGGTTCATAAGTGGTAAGTAAACTGTTAACCTAAAAGGAAACTTAATCATTTAACCGTAAGACGATAGACAGAACCAGAAAACCTTTAAAAATTGTCACAATTCAGATAGACTCCAAGACTAGTAGAACCCTTTGTTCTCTTCTAGATCCCTTTCAAGGTCACCACTGTCCACCCGTCAGGAGTTCACTAAAGTGATTTGAGTAAAATTAAAAAACAGAAAATAAGAAAAGTTGATTAAATGTTTAACTCATTTATTAATTGAATCTAGTAGGAAAAATCTTATATTAGGGTCTAGGTGTTATATAATCGATATATTAAACCCCTTAGATAAATTCGAAAGACATAGAGTCAAAGGTACTGATATTTTCTCATTATTTTAATTTAAGTCAAGTCAAGTCAGTGAGTCAGCACAGACTGAGAAACGTTGGGGTACTTAACGTCGTGTGGTCCGGAGGGACAGGTAGTGGTTGAGGGCCGCAAGTGGGTTTGAGTCAGGTAGCTCAGTCACTACGGTAGGTCGGTAGAGTAGGAGACAGCAGGGGAAGAGGAGGACGGGGGTTAGGGAGGGTCGTAGTGTCAGAAAAGGTTACTCAGTTGAGAAGAGTACTCCACCGGTTTCATGACCTCGAAGTCGAAATCGTAATGAGGAAGGTTTCTTGTGGGTCTTGACTAGAGGAAATCTTACCTAACCAACCTAGAGGAACGTCAGGTTCCCTGAGAGTTCTCAGAAGAGGTTGTGGTGTCAAGTTTTCGTAGTTAAGAAACCACGAGTCGAAAGAAGTGTCAGGTTGAGAGTGTAGGTATGTACTGGTGACCTTTTTGGTCTCGGAACTGATCTGCCTGGAAACAACCGTTTCATCACAGAGACGAAAACTTATATGATAGATCCAACCAGTATTGAAAGGAAGGTTCCTCAGTCGCAGAAAATTAAAGTACCGNTGTAGGTATGTACTGGTGTCCTTTTTGGTATCGGAACTGATCTGTCTGGAAACAACCGTTTCATTACAGAGACGAAAACTTATATGATAGATCCAACCAGTATTGAAAGGAAGGTTCCTCAGTCGCAGAAAATTAAAGTACGGACGTCAGTGGTAGACGTCACTAAACCCTCGGGGGTTTTTATTTCAGACTGTGACAAAGGTGACAAAGGGGTAGATAAAGGGTACCTCATTACCCTGGTCTGCAGTACTCGAAGTAAAAGACTTACAACTCGAAATTCGGTTGAAAAGTGAGAGGAGAAAGTGAAAGTAGTTCTCCGTAAAATCGAGGAGAAGTGAAAGACGGTATTCCCACCACAGTAGACGTATAGCCTCCAATAACTATAAAAAGGGCCGTTAGAACTAAGGTCGAACAAGAAGAAGGTCGGGTCGCAAAGAGTACTACTTGAGACGTATATTCAATTTACTCGTCACACTGTTATATGTCGGAACTACATGAGGAAAAGGATAAACCTTGGTCAGACAACAAGGTACAGGTGAAGATTGACCGAAGGACTGGACGTATGTCTAAAGAGTTTTCAGTCCAGTCCACCAGACCATAAGGGTAGAAAGTCTTAAAAGGTGTCAAATAACACTAGGTGTGTCAGTTTCCGAAACCGTATCAGTTATTTCGTCTTTGTCTTTTAATTTAATCTATGGTGATTTAATTCACATCCGAGTCATTAGTAGACATTATAATCTGAGTAAAGACCGTATATCAGTAACGAGTCCTTTTTCTTTGCCACAGGTGCGCAAGATCGGCCAAACAGCAAACGGTGGCAGCAAGGATGACACGGCAAATGGTGTTCCGACTTGTTCACCAGTCAAGACACTCTTTCTACTAGCTAGTGAGATTCACGAAAAAACAAACAAACTTTAGTTTCTACCTAAAAACTGACTAAAAAAGTTACGTTATAACACTTTGACATTTGTCTTTCCGACATACAGTCCAAGCCGGTTTCTCTGGCAATGGTCCCTCTGACAACCTCGCCGGAAAAGTCGCTGCGACGCCGACGACGCCGACGTCTGCCATGTGCGACGGACGGTGTGAGAGTGGCGGCGAGACGTGCGGTCTCCGCAGTGCTCTCCCTACGAGACCAAATAGGGCACCTATAGGCAGTGAACCGAAGGGTCCACCGAGTCGCCATTTCTTAGGAAAACGACTGCGTTCTCGGCGTCCTCTGCGTCCAAACTAGTGACCTAGTCCTTCTAGGGGACCTCCTCCTTTACCGTTGGACGGGCGGTTAGGGTACCTGTCTCCTCGGGCCACCCGAAGTCAGGTACCCCAGTGTTTCTCAGCCTGCGCTGGCTTGCTCACTCGCGTCCGGGCGTCCGCCTAGTGTTTGGACTTAAGGTGTGACTGAACCTTAAACAAGAAAACTCTTGACGTAACGGACTCCGTAAGACACCATTTAGACATAGACGCGCTAATTTTTTTCTTCAAACCTTTCCTTTAATTATCACTTTACTCTATTTATTTATTGTTTTTCATTTAAAATTCGTTGAAATGTCGTGTTACCATAAATAAGGGTCTTATATGATGTCAAAAATGTTCAAAGTGAATTTTACAAATCATATAAAAAAATTGGAGTAAAGGAATCATCATAATCCTCTATCAACTTGTAGCGTTTTAATGTTTTTAGATTCAAGATTCCTTATGTATTTAAATTTAAGTAAGTATAAAACAGACGTGAAAGGAGGATTACATTGATCAAGTCACTGTAATATTATCTAGGTAAAATTTTACGATAAACGAAAAAAAAGACATACAAAGGATTTCCTTTAAATAAGAACCGAAACATAATCCGACACCTGAAGTCCTTTAGTCTTTGAAACTTAACGTAGGGTTCGTGTGTCACAAGTAAGTTAGTTTTCAAGCGACTCGTTGTCCATTGTATCTTGACCACAAATATGTTACAAATACCTCATTTACCACCATTTTACATATCTTTTGACTTTTTTATTATAATTTCCCCTTTTACTCTTTAGTGACAATTATTGTGGAACGATTGTTAAATCACAAGGAATGGAGGTAAAAATTTCTAACACTTATATCAAGATCTAAATCTACTCTCATTAAGAAATATACATTTTTACATTCATTGAAAGAAAGGAAGATTCGTCAAAATTTTTTTATGCAAACTTCTAAAATGAAATTTTTCTAGTTAACTATTACTCTAAAAAAACGTAACTTAAGTACAATACGTCTGACGTCTAGAGACTAACCTCTAACATATGGTCATTGTAGAGATCTCTCTCGAGGACCAAACGTCCTTCTCAGTTGAGGTCATCAATCGTCCATGGCCTATTACACAGACCCCGAAGGTCTACTTGAGTTGCGTTGGTTGAATCGTGATCGAGACTGAACTTTTTGTCTAGGCGTGTAAGGAAGAAACATTAAGAGTTCTTGTTTTACAAGACTTAAAGTTAGAAACCCAAAACCATCTTAACACCAGGGTTAATTATACTATCATTTCACATTGGATCCGTCTCGACCCCATTCATATTGGGAGTAAGTATGTGACTTTTTATCATTCGACCGACTAATGACCCAGTTGGCACAATAGATATATCTTATCTTTTTAGGAGTTGCACCTCAGTCGAAGACAGAGAACCAAAGTATATTTCCTAACGTCCGAACATAAGTGAACCTTTTGTGAAGTAAAAAGTTCATCTTTCTATAATTCCGTACCAACAATTCTCAACCCAAGGTTTCCGTTTTTCGTCTGTTTGTATTGGCAAATGATCTATGTTGAGGAAGTCTTTCGATGACTAAGAAAGACACGAAGTTTTAGGAGACACTTTATGTCACTTCTTGTTATGGATTAAGACTAAGTGTGTCCGAATAACACACTTATAATTTTTCGTATAAGTTTTCGTCTCTGTAGTGAAACGGTTGTTTCCAGGCAGATCAGTTCCTATACCGAAAAGGTCACCAGTACATACCTACACTCTCAACCTGATATTTCTTCCGACTCGCGACTTCTTAACTACGAAAACTTGACACCACAACCTCTTCTGAGAACTCTCAGGGAACTTGACGTTCCTCTCGGTCGGTCAGGTAAGATTTCCTCTAGTCAAGACCCACAAGTAACTTCCTGACTACGACTTCGACTTTGAGGTTATGAAACCGGTGGACTACACTTCTCGATGAGTAAACTTTTCTGGGACTACAACCCTTTCTAAATTCCGTACTCCTCTTCCCCTGCTGTCTCCTACTCTACCAATCTACCGTAGTGACTGAGTTACCTGTACTCAGACTCGTTCGAGGCCCTCAACCACTACCTGTCCTTCCCGACCGCACGACGCCAAGTACCCTCTGTTTCTCAACCTGTGCTGACTCGCTGACTTCCCTTGACTTGACTAACACTCTTGTGTGTGTGTCACGAAGTACACTATGAAATCACTCAGGAGTCGTTCTTGACCGTTCTCCCTGCGGTAGCCCGTGTGTCACAAAGGGCCAAACAACCTATGTCATTACTCCTTCCCTGAGGTCTGAGGACGAGTCGTGCCTGAAACGAGTAGTCTATGAGTCACTACAACCCTTCTGTTTTCCGAAGGAGAGTTTTATGCCTACAAATTCCCTGTACGGGGTCCTGCAAGGTCGAACGGAGAGACAACAACGACAACAAGTGAACGATTCAACACAGGCTGAGAAACGTTGGGGTACCTGACGTCGTGCGGTCCGAGGAGACAGGAAGTGACAGAGGGTCTCAAACGAGTCTAAGTACTAATGACTCAACCACTACGATAGGTTGGTAGAGTAGGAGACGTAGGGGGAAGAGAAAAACGGAAGTTAGAAAGGGTCGTAGTCCCAGACAAGGTCACTCAACGGAGAAGTGTGGTCCACCGGTTTTATAATCCCGAAGTCGAAGTCATAGTCAGGAAGGGTACTTATAAGTCCCAACTAACGGAAATCCTACCTGACCCACCTAGAGGACCGTCAGGTTCCCTGAGAGTTCTCAGAAGACTTGTTTATAACTTAGAGGTCCAGTCGTTTATGGGTTTCTAATAGCGTCTTATTATCGAGATTATTAACACCAAAATCTTTGACCATTAGTCAAATGGTCATATTACTAAATACTTGTTGATAAACTTCTCCTTTTTTGTTCCGTCACATCCTAACGTAAGACGTTGTATAGGTTTATACGAAAAAGGAATAATTGGTACGTTGCGGATTATAAGTGACAATTTTATAAAGTAAGTTATAGAACCGTATACTTAATAACTACCTTAGTAAAATTATCAAGGAATCAATTTTAAGCTCAGACTAAAAGTAAAAGTCCCGTATTCCACGAACAAGATCTATTTTCGTAGAGATCCATCAGTCGAAGAGGAGACTGACGACCGAAAACGCACCAAAAGACGTCGAGATCGATTGTAGCCGACCCAAGAAACTCGTGCGTGTGTCCCGAATCAAGATGTAAGAGACGCACACACGAGTCGTCGCGTCAGCAAAGACTGAGACCTCCGGCACCTGACGTCGGGTGGTCTGAGGAGACAGGCACCTTAAAAGGTCCGTTCTCGTGACCTCACCCACCGGCAAAGGAGGAGGTCGACATAGGGGGTTCATGGCACGTTTCCACACGACGTTATAACGAGGAAGAAAAAGTTTTGCTAAGAAGACTTCTTTTTGTTAAAATTTCCGACTGAAAGTTTTATACAAAAAAACTTGTGGGTGAAGGGGAATAAAAGTCACAAGTTTAAGAATTTATATATAAGAAAGCTTTTCTTTACTTCGTCAACTTTGTGACCAAACAATGAGGAATTTTTTAATTTATTGTAGCAGAGAGATCTTCGAAAATATTTAACCCGAACTTTACTTTACAAAATATCACCACTCCATAGGTGAACATTATCTACAAAAAGACAAAATCTATTTAAAAGTTTATTGAATCCCGTCGTTGTTGATTTTTGGAACCTACTTAATTAAATATTTAGATCTACCCTATTTACGACCAAAAAAAAAAAAAAGTGAAACATGTTTCGGAAGAGTGTTCAACAGGATTACTTATGAATTTTCTAAGGACTACACTACCTCAATTCCAAAATTCTTCTTTTATTCTTCTTTTAGAGTCGTCTGAAGTAGACAGAAGTACCGTAGTCGAATCACCACAGGGTTTATCAGTAATACTTGCGATAAGGAACACTAGTCGAATTCTTCTAATTGCGAAATTGACCCAGTTTGGAGGACAATTGACCATCCTGTTACTGTAATTCAGTCTGCATCCCTAAACACCATATTTCTCATTTCGGTGTACAAACATTACTCCGTGTCTTACCTACGAAACTATACTGACGCAGAGAACATCGGCGTACAACATGAATGAGGAAAATAGGGACACTGGGATTCGGGACATACACTGTTTACGTATAAAAAATAAGTTCAAGTAGAAGAGGTTTATCGATAAAATAGTTAATATATAAAAAGATAATTCTATGGACATGTAAAAAATTTCGGAGTTTTACAAGTGGGTAGTTTTCCATTTTAGGTTCTTCCATTTGATCTTGTTGGGTGTCTGACCTTCTTTTGCATACGTTTAGTTTGTACCTTCCCCGAGCATGGAATAATATTTTATAAGGGATACAACAAAATTACCTCTTCCGCTACCGCGGGGTGAGGTCGTGAGGACGGACCTTTTAGGGTACCTACCTCCTCGGAGCATCCGACGTCAGGTACCCCAGCGACTCCCAGTCTGTGCTGACTCGCTGAAGTGAAAGTGAAAAGTGAAAGTACGTGACCTCTTCCTTTACCGTTGGGTGAGGTCACAAGAACGGACCTCTTAGGGTCCCTACCTCCTCGGACCACCCGACGGCAGATACCCCAGCGTGTCTCAGTCTGTGCTGACTTCACTCATTCGTTACAACAAAATTTTAAGACTTATTCTTTTATGTTATAAGGTAAAAGGGAAGTAAATACGGAAAAGACTACAAGAGGTAAAGAAACACATCTAAACTCAAAGACTAGGTACGTTAAAATAAAAAAAGGACTTCTTGAAGAAAATTGTAAACAAAGTCCCGTCCAGACGATGACTAGTTTAGGGAGGTCAAAAACGATTAGATTCTCGTAGTAATGGCGAAGAGGTGAAACCCCCTTACTAAAGTGACCGAGATCTTAAGACCTACCACCTCAAGTAATGGCGAAGAGGTGAAAACCCCTTACCAAAGTGACCGAGATCCTAAGACCTACCACCCCAAAAAGAAGGTCGCGGAACTTGTAAAGTGACATAACGGAAGAAGGAGCACACCGAAGACTATTTAGACGACACTAACAGAAAAATTAAGACGGTATTACATCCACAAATAAAAAAGGAGACCGAACAAAGTTCCTAAACGTAGACCAAAAGATGCTAAACTTTCACTCTACGGACCTGCGTCTAAAGACAAAGAATCGCAAATAGGACAGCCACACGGAACGCGAAGAAGTCGGACACTGAACCACAGTAACTGAGACATTACGACAGACGGTAATAATGAGATTTAGAAAGAAGACGTAAGAGTGAAAGAAAAAGAACACTATTAGGTCAACATGTGTCTTGTGTGTAAAACTTTAATAGGGCCTCAAGAACCTGTAAGACAAGACAAAGGATAAATGCAAACCCAAACCCTCCAAAAGAAGTAGTCGGATAAAAATTCAAACGACTAAAAAAGTAGTAGACACGGGTCACATGAATACTAATAATTTTTCGTAGATAGCAAAGACAATGTCTAAAAAAACATAAAGATCGTAAAGAAAACATAAGAAAGAATCTAAAAGGTACATAGAACAAATGTAGTGGGTAGACAAGAACGCGTAACTTATGCAAAAAGTAATTTCGTGAATCGTATAATAATATCAATGAAATTTAAGAGACAGACTATTAAGGTTGTAGACATGGTGTAAATTCAGACTACGTTTACGAACAAAACATATGAGTTCTGTCACGAAAAAAACGGAAAACCGGACTAAAGATTAAAAGAAGACCTGTCAGTTTATAAACCATAAACCATTATTCACCACCATATATCCGGGAATTACACTTCAGAATACAATAGGAAGGACACTCAACTCGACAAATTATAAATGACATCGGTAATTCTTCTATTTTCTGTTCACCCTCTTTATGTACGTGGTATATAGGTTGTTTCCTGATCATAATTTTTATGTATTTTCGTGAGTTTTGTGTTGTCAATTTTTTTTTTGATCCATTAATTTTGTACCCGTTTTCTGTACTTCTCTGTAAAGTTACTTCTTCTATGTTCTACCGTTTATGTACATACTTTTATACAGGTTGGAACCGAGGAATGCCCCTTCCGTTCAACTTTGGCGTCACTCTGGGGTGTTCGGGGGGTCTCCCCGACGGTGTCCCCTCCGCACCGTTACGGGTCACGACCACCGTCCTCGTCGTTACGACACACACACTCGTGAGTGAGAGTCCTACGGCCGGAGGGTCCACCGAGTCCCCACTTCTCAGGTGGACTGTTACGCCCTCTGTAGCCCTTCCGGGGGGGCCTCCTCCTTTACCGGCGGGTGAGGTCGTAAGAGCGGGTCCTTTATGCCACCTACTCCTCGGACCACCCTATGTCAGGGACCCCAGTGTCTTCTCAACCTGTGCTGAATTACCGATTTAGTGTCGTCGACTCCTACTAAGTGACGAAGGAATTCCCTAACAACCGGTCCAAGACAACCGTCTCAGTGGCAAAAAGGAAAAATTTATTTATACCCCTGAAGAGACCACCAAGTCACCAATCCTGAACCACGAAAGTGAGGACCCCCGGTCCAAGTCAGGGTCCAAGTCTTTACTCTAAGGTGTTTGGCGTACCACTCCGGTTCTTATCTAATTTTTTTAATTTTGTTCATACATAAAACACCCCTCTATGAAGTTCTACCACATTTATAACTACCTCGTGTTAAACTTTCTACTCTTCACTCACCAGTCGATCCTCTTAAGACAACCCTCCGTAAAGATCTCCTTCCTTCGGTGTGCACCACAGAGTCTTCGATTCTTAAAACTCAAGAAACTCTACCTCTCTTAGATTCAGGGTCAAGGTTTACGTCAACCCCCTCTCTCCGGTCCACCTCACCTCGCCACCCGTCCAAGACATGGTTCGTCCTAGAGGTCCGACACGAGGTACGAAAATTGTAAAGTTTGAGATTTTAGTCACGTGGCTTCTGTCAGAATTCTCGAAAATCTATCTCCTCCCCATACTAGTTTCCACACGGCACCTACCTAGAGAGATCAACATAGTCTTTACCTTACCTCCATCCTGTCCTCTGAAACTAAGGTATAGGCTAGGAACACAGACCAACGTCGAATGAGAACCACATACTATACCGCACCCACCCGAAGGGTCCCCGGTGACCACCGCGAGCGGACGACTATGTCCTCTTTATTCTCTGACCCCAAGCTGGGGACCCCACCCTTCTGGGGACCTCCTCCCGTACCGTTGGGTGAGGTCATAAGAACGGACCTCTTAGGGTACCTGACCCCTCGGACCGCCCGATCTCAGGTATTCCAACTTTTCTCAACCTGTGCTGACTTTACTGAATTGTGTGTGCATTCGTACTACGCCTGTATGAGTCAATAAAGGAATGAAATGTCTACTAAGAGAGGCGTACTAAATTAAATTTTTTCAGATAGAACAAAACTTAATAAAAATGTTTTCTTACTGGAAAATAAGTGAGTTTTTATATACAATTCTTGGATGATGTAAAGTCCCTGGGGGCGTCTCTGATCCTGTGTTTGTCACTAATTATGCCGGGTTTTAGGGACGAGACACCTTAATATCGGATATAAATAAAATCTTATTAATCTATTATATCTTTTCATAAGACTTAAAAGAAGGTCGTAAATGAGATATGCACGTTAATATACATAAATACATATATAAAAATATCCAATTTTTTTTGATGATATTATGGTGTCACGTCTTTTATTACGATAATTTTAACACTACATATAACAATGTTTGTATTTACGTTAAATTTACAAGAGAAACTTTACCACATTATATAAAATAGGAAAAACATTGGACTTATATAAATAAGTAAGTTATATAAATTTTACAGAGCGGTCTAAGCATTGAAACACACGTTGTATTAAAACTAAACGAGACAGAAATGTGACATAATGGTATGGCATTTAATGAATGGTTAGTGTCTCAGATTAGATTTTACACTAACTCAATTTCCTTCAGTCAACAAGATGTTTTACGTCCCTCTTATACAAAAGAGAACCACCGGAGTCTCATCTTTCATACCCGATCAAGTGGCCTTCAGTTAAGTAGATCACCGGATAAATGACTTTCTCCCGCCCCCCCAGACGTCGCTACCCGTACTCTTCTTTACTCTTGTCAGTGACCGATAACTTCTGTGAGTAAGATCTAGCGCCACGACACGACTAGGTTCCTGGTTTTGCCGGTCGACGCCAGACCTTACACCTTGTAGTTGCCAAAGTTGTCTATGCAGTGGACCGGAAATTACAGTTCGGCAGACAACGAAGTTTCGTACGTAGTAGTGTCCACTTTGTCTGTCGCCCCCCCCCCCCCCCAACGACACACCGAGTCCACTGTGGCACCTCCTCCCATTCCACCTCCCCTCCCCCAGGTGGTCCCTCGCCTGTGAACAAATTCGTCCCGACTAAGGACGACTGCACACCGTCTTCGCTTACGTTATAACATTTCGTTAATAAGAGGTTAATTTTTCTTCAGACTTTATCAGAGGTTTGACAACTCATCCTTTTACTGTGAAAACGTCTCTTTGCACTTGGTGTCCGAGTTCAATATGTCAAAAGCGGGTTTGTTCTTCCCTTTTCCGTTTTTACAATTTGTTTATTTTGAAGTGTACAACTGATTTAAAACTCCGTGAGTTAATAAAGAAGACGATTAATATTAATCCTCTTTGTCAGATGTGCTAATTTTTTTTAGGTGTGTGCACGCGTGCGTATATGTGTGTGTGTGTGTGTGTGTGTGTGTGTGTCTAATGTGGTAGACAATTCTGTGGTAAATGGTACCGATCCGAGACCTTAGTCTTCACCGACAATCTTAGACCCAAGACGGAGAACGGACGACTCATTAAACCGTGTACGGAGGCGCTTACGCAGGGACGCGTACTCGGACCTCAACCACACTGCTAGATCGTCACTCCGACGCCACTCCGAATTTCCCTTCACACGGACAATGCACGACCCGTGTCGCGTCGGACAGTCGATCTTCTACCTTAGGTTCTACTACCACTACCCGACTACTTCGAGAGTGAGTTTCGAGAGTCCCGCATAACGGGCGGACAGGAGATTCTTCGGGCATAGTTTGACATAAAGGGAGTACTGTATCCTTTCTAGTAAAGGGGGGTAAGTGAGACCTTACATATCAGACATTTACTAGTTACTAAATCTGATTTTTAGTCCTGATAATTTGCGGATGACACCGGTCGGTAGACCAACTATTCTCAGTCCATATGTCTGAGGTGTGGACAAGAGAGAGTACCTCGAATAGAAGACCCCCTCGATAAAAAAGAGTAATTAGTCAAATGAACAAAACTGACGGGACCCAGGAGTGACGACACGCCCCCGAAAGAGACGTCCGTCACCCCTGATGAAAGACGACACGACGAGCCGGAAGAGTGACCCCACTGAAGAGAGCAACGTCTCGTGGCCGAGGTCCGGGTGTCCGGAATCGTAAGTGTCGTGGACCCGAGGCGTCGACGGGGACACCCGAAATCGTCGGGTACCGTACACCCTAGAGGGGTTAAGTCCCGACTTGGACACAGGGGACGGAACCTAGGGACAGGTGACCTGGTGGTCCCTCCATGTCCCTCTGAGGAAAAACGAGGGACTAAATGTTCCTCCCGTTCGGGATGGGACGTTTGTGTATTGCGATAGAGCACCATTTGGAAAATAAAACAAATTCCTCAAATGTAAGATAGATTAAGAATCTAACGTACATCGAAAGTCGGACACCGGTATGAATCGGGGATCTTCTTCAGAACACCAAACCGGAGAGGTGAGTGACCCCGATGGAAGAAACCTCTTTTCGACTGTAGACGTACTCACACGAAAGAGTGGTTCGCCAAATTACTAGCACAGAGTCCGTTGTTATAAACGTGAGTGTTCCTCTCTTCTTTAAGTCGACACGAGCAGGGCAATTCGAGTCTTAATAAATAATTCAGGGTACAAGTTATGACCCCTCGGGTACCGCTAAGATAAAAGATAATCAGGTGCCCACGTGTGACAACGAAGTCAGGACAGACTGAGAAACACTGGGGTACCTGACATCGGGTGGTCCGAGGAGACAGGTACCCTAACAGGTCCGTTCTTATGACCTCACCCAACGTACGAGAGGAGGTCTCCTAGAAGGGTTGGGTCCCTAGTTTGGGCACAGGGTGCAGAGGACGCAACCGTCCATCCAAGAAATGGTCGTCGTGGTGGACCCTTCGGGAACATAATCAGGTTCTTGTGGACCTTAGAAGGAGTTGGTGGACCGGGGTCCCTCGTGAATAACTTTGGACAATGTCTTAAGCCATAAGAAATTTGGTTCGACGAGAAGTCTCCGTGGCCATTAGCCAAGGAAGGTAAACACGACGTTATTCTATGATGCAAACCAAAGGGTCATGATGTACACGGTGTTCACACATCGATACCCAAGAAGTTCCTGTTCTAAATACACTTATAAGCACAAACATAGTGTCGTAAATTGTGTCGAGAACCCACTCTTAATCTCAAAAAGATGACTTTATTTGGTAGCGTGACGAAAACGTAATAAAACCACCACAGTGAGGGTGACTTGACCCTTGTCGAAGTACTGTCTCTGAATGTAAAATAGCCGAAAACATAGAGGTGAGAGATGGTCTCACAGACGGTGAGTTTCTCTACAATTGTCTGTAGGCACCGTATTTCACTAATTACTTTCCTATACGGATAGCTCCCCGAAGGGTCCACCGTGTCTGCATTTCCTAAGTAGACGGTCACGTCCTCTACGTTCGCCGTACCGAAGTTAGGGACCCAGCTTTCTAGGGGATCTCCTCCTTTACCGATGGGTGAGGTCATTAGAACGGCCCCTTAGAGTACCGGTCTCCTCAGACCACCCATGTCAGATGCCCCGACGTTTCTCAGCCTGTGTTGACTCGTTGAAGCGTAGGTACGTGTGGATAACTCTGGAAATATCCGAAGGGACCACCGGACCGACCATTTCTTAGGCGGACTTTACGTTCTCTGGGTCCAAGCTAGGGATTCATCTCTTCTAGGGGACCTCTTCCCGTACCGTTGGGTGAGGTCTGAAGAACGGACCCCTTAGGGTGCCTGTCTCCTCGGACCTCCGATACCAGGTTTCACACCGTTTCTCGACCTGTGTTGACTCTGGGAATTGATCTTTGTAAAGAAGACTCTACTATTAAGGTCATCCATTCCTCTCAATGAGCAAACAAGACCATTGAGGGGAGTCAGTGTATTGTCGACGAGGGACTCGGAGAAAGTTCGGGGAGTCTGTGGTGACAGGAGGTGACGAGAAGACGTACTCCCGTAAAAGAAACAAAAATTTGTCTACCTCTGTGTGTGTATATTTTATCGGTTGATAAAAGTGTACGGACACTCAACCAAATGTTCGCGGAAAGTTACAACTGAACAGACCCTGCCCTACCCCTCCTCGTCCCGTCAGTGACGTTGGACGAGGAAGACCTACGTGTAAGTCCTTCCCCCCGACACCGACCGTTTTACCGTCGCCCAGGGTTCGTCTCCCCTACGCCGTGATTTCTCCCTTCATGTAAAGTTTGTGAATCTTTAACTGTAGGTACCAACTATACATAAGTACAGTTGGATAGATCCTGTAAATAATATTGATACTGTTGAGAGTCCACTTTCTCTAAAATTCTGACTGTAAAATAAGTAAATATAATTCTCGTACGGTCTGTGCCAAGATGCCGAAGAGTATTTAATGGGATAATATCGGAATATTACGGGGATCCTCCTTATACAATAATAATATCTACCCCTCTGACCTTGTGACCGTCTACTCCCCCGAAGGGTCAAAGTGCGTCGACCACCCATTCACTTCGTCCCAAACTTAGGTCGGTCAGACCGACGTCTCTGGTTCGTGAATCAAGTACTAGATACACCAGCATACATAACCTACCTACTTTGTCTTAAATGCCCCTCTGATGGTGTACTTTACATACCTACACTCTCGACCTGATATTTCCTTCGACTTACGGGGGTTTAACTACGAAAACTTGACACCACAGATCTTCTGAGAACTCTAAGGGAACCTGACGTTCCTCTAGGTTGGTCAGGTAGGATTTCCATTAGTCAGGACTTATAAGTGACCTCTGACTACGACTTCGACTTTGAGGTCACGAAACCGGTGGACTACTTTTCTCGACTGAGCAAACTTTTCTGGGACTACGACCCTTTCTAACTCCCGTCCTCCTCTTCCCCTGCTGTCTCCTATTCCTCCAACCTACCGTAGTGGTTGAGCTACCTGTACCCAAACTCATTTGAGACCCTCAACCACTACCTGTCCTTCCGGACCGCACGACGTCAGGTGCCCCAGAGCTTCTCAGTCTGTACTACCTCACTGACTTGGCTTGACTTGGTGTACTTTACGAAGGTCAGTACGGATGGTCTACACATTACCCCGGAGTGAAACGAACAAAATTAGTTTTACTTGTACCATTAATAGGTATAAATAAATTGTTACTAATCCTTGTATAGAAAATCGAAGGGAAGTCACGGTACAGATTTGTGGATAAGGAGAAACAGAACTCGTCCTCTTCAGTCAGGACCGAGTGTGTCAACTCATCCACCAGTACCGTCCAGTCCGGGTCTCGTCTCTGACTTCGACAGTTTTCAATGACGAAGACAAAGAGGTAGTGAGTTAAGACATAGAAGAGACAACTCAGGTAGGGACCTGAAACGGAAAATACAAACGTTGTACCGACGGTCCTGTTAGACTCCGATTTACGAAGGTTCCAGTTTGGGTCACTCTTTCTCTCTAAGAGAAAAAGGGGGGTCACTCAGGTCGAACCTAGTGTGCGGGTCGGGACTTGCACGAGTCCCACCCACAAAACGACTGACCAACTCAGAATCCCGACTACAAGACAAGTCAGTGATTCAATACAAGCTGAGAAACACTGGGGTACCTAACGTCGAACGGTCTGAAGGGACAGGAAGCGATTGAGGACCTCAAGCTCGTTTGAGTACAGGTAACTCAGCCACTACCTGAGTTAGAGACAGAGGGGGAAGAGGAGGACGGGAGTTAGAAAGGGTCGTAGTCAGAAAAGGTCACTCAACCGAGAAATGTAGTCCACCAGTTTCATAACCTCAAAGTCGAAGTCGTAGTCACGAAGGTTACTTATAAGTCCTGACTAGAAATCCTACCTGACCAACCTAGAGGAACGTCAGGTTCCCTGAGAGTTCTCAGAAGAGGTCATGGTGTCAAGTTTTCGTAGTTAAGAAGCTGAGAGTTGGAAGGAGTATCAGGTTGAAAGTGTAGGTATGTACTGGTGTCCTTTTTGGCATCGAAACTGATCTGCCTGGAAACAACCGTTTCATTACAGAGATGAAAACTTATAAGACAGATCCAACCAGCATCGAAAAGAAGGTTCTTCGTTCGTATAAAATCAAAGTACCAACGTAAGTGGTAGGGGTCACTAAAATCTCGGGTTCTTTTATTTTAGACAGTGACAAAGGTAAAAGAGGGGTGCATAAACGGTGCTTCACTACCTTTGTCTACGGCACTGGAATCGAAAAACTTACAACTCAAAATTCGGTCGAAAAGGTGAGAGAAGAAAGTGACAGGAGACTCTTGTCTCGACAAGAGACTAGTACGGACGACTCCTCCCTTCCACCTTTCTACGGAAAGTCGTAGGTACCTATCGACCTTTTTCCCCCGTTCCTACTACTCTTTCATTCGACGTTTACAAGGAACGGTTAATACTTAAATTAAAAACACCCTTTTCTTGGGTCATGGGAATATTTGGCAAGGTAAGACGTCCTAGGAACCTTAAATTATGGAATTACAGGAGGGAAATTACTCGTTGTAGAGCCAAATGTTTTAATTATTCGGGGACTTAACCAAACTCCCGCTCAACCTATCTTTTAAATTACTTCGAGAAGTTACGTTGTGGACATCTAACAAAAAGAGTAGGAGGACGACGTCTTTTACGAGCTATCTTAACTCCAACACTAATATGCAGGTTGGTCTCTGTCCGTCACACTGTCAGTTAATCCTGACAGGTTACCTAATACCTCCTGTCTGTGTTACACGAAAAGGTCTCGGTCACTTAGTTAAAAGGTGGAGCCACCCGGTCTCGTCATCCTTCTTTATAAAGACTATATATATACTTTGAGGGTTGATTATATCTAAGTAGACCTGGTCTGAGACAAGAGTAAGTATCAACGACATAAAAACAGAAAGACTGAAGTCACTGAACGTCAAAAAGAAGTCTCAACTCAAGTGAATCCTCGTTAGACAAATAAGTTTGCGATTGTGTCCTACCCCACTCTCCGCGCCGCAAGGAGGAAAACGAGACAGTCCGGAATCTCGCCGACCAACACACACCTCTCTTCTCCCGCTGACTGATTCCCTCAGTCAGTAAACAGTGTTCCTCTCCGCCGCCGGAGAGGTGACCTTTCGGGGTGCTCAGGTCATCGAAGGTAAAACTATAAAAATTGAAGGTAAAACTTTTCGCATAGTCTACTCTACTTGTCACTGATCTTGACTTTTCGGGTTTAGAGAGGGAAATTTTTCTTGACCTTAAGGTCTTTTCGATCTCCTTAAAGTCCCGAAGGGTCCCCCGCGATCACCATTTCTTGGGCGGACGGTTACGCCCTCCGTTCTCTGAGTCCAAGTTGGCGACCCACCCCTCCCTTCTTTTACCGTTGGGGGAGGTCACAGGCACAGACCTTTTCAGTTGCCTGTCTCCTCGGACCGCCCGACGCCAGGTGCCGCGCGTGTCCCAGTCTGCGCTACCTCGCCGCCTCGCGTTCGTCCGGCGGCTCGTAGTGAATGTCATTTCACGACAGCGTTCTCGTAGGCTCTGCGTGGAGCACGCACGCACGCACACGCACGCACACACGCACACGCACGCACGTACGCACACGCACGTACGCACACGCACGCACGCACGCGCACGCACGCACGCACGCACACGCACGCACGCAAGTGCGCGATTCAGCGAAGTCAGTGCAGGCTGAGAAACACTGGGGCACCTGCCACAGGGCGGTCCGAGCAGACAGAAACTCTAAGAGGTCCGTTCTTATGCCCTCGCCCGACAGTAGAGGAAGAGGTCCCTAGAACACACATAGTATGATTATTATGTCCAGTCGTTTACGATCGTCTGTCCGGGCAACATTTCCTTCCTCGCTCCCTCCCTCCCTTCTTTTGGTTTAAAAGTCGATTTCTCATCGTCAGTTGTCACCCGTCACCCCTGCCCGCCCCTCGCACCACTCCAGCTGGGACGATAACCTGACGAAGGAAAACTTGGTAAATAGTAGACACCTTGGACCCGTTCTACGATCGAGAGAGATCCCTAGTCACAAGGGTAGACATTCTACCCATCTATGTTGATGTACAAACATATTTTCAAGTCGATTTCAATTATTCCAAAACCAAGACATAGGTTGTGTATTAGTTACAAATAATTTTACAAAAGATAGTCATAAATAAATAACTGACGTATAAGATAAGGTTCAAGACACAATTCTTGAAATGACCACAATTAAAATTTCCGAGTGGTACACCTCTCAGAATAATTAGAGGGGTAAAAAGTCCATTCCCTGTAAACCACCACCACCAAATCAACGACTCAACACAGACTGAGAACCCTGGGGTACCTAACCGAGGAGACAGGTACCCAAAGGGCCCGTTCTTATGACCTCACCCAACGGTAAAGGGAGAGACCCCCTAGAAGGACTGGGTCCCTAGTTTGGGTACAGAGGACATAACGTCCGTCTCAGAAATGAGTGACTCGGTNAAGACACAATTCTTGAAATGACCACAATTAAAATTTCCGAGTGGTACACCTCTCAGAATAATTAGAGGGGTAAAAAGTCCATTCCCTGTAAACCACCACCACCAAATCAACGACTCAACACAGACTGAGAACCCTGGGGTACCTAACCGAGACAGGTACCCAAAGGGCCCGTTCTTATGACCTCACCCAACGGTAAAGGGAGAGACCCCCTAGAAGGACTGGGCCCCTAGTTTGGGTACAGAGGACATAACGTCCGTCTCAGAAATGAGTGACTCGGTGGACTTTTGTATTTTTTTTTTTTTTTTTTTTCTTGGTGGAATCTTTAGGACTGGAGACGACGGCTTAAGAAAGGAACTCGAGACCCAAAAGGTACTCGACGATCTCTCCTTTCTCTATGTCAGATCCGTGAAAGAATCCGACACATATGTCCCCCAACCCTTTTACTTATGTCCTTTTGACTCCGCAGTGACCATAAAATTTCCTAACACGAAAATTATTTCACATTAATCACTTCTAAGAATTAACGAGACACAAATTGTGACATACGCACTCACGATTCGGTGAAGTCACAGACCGAGAAACGCTGGGACACTACATCGGGTGGTCCGAGGAGACAGGTACCCTAAGAGGTCCGTTCTGACCGGTGCGGGAGGAGGTCCCCTAGAAGGGTTGGGTCCCTACCTTGGACGTAGGAGTCGTCTGAAGACGTGACGTCCCACTCGACATTGGAGACTCGGTAACCTCTCCGGGACTGGGAAATGCCCCGCCCCCACCCCCCCCCTCTTTAGTCACAGTCGAATTGACTTGTCTTGTCCGTTCGATACTAAGTCGAGACACTCTAGGAGGAGTGTTTGAGGTATCGACTTTTGTAATACAATGAAGTCTCAGACTCGCTCCCACTCCGTCCGTTCCACGGATCTTACGTCTGAAATTCGTCCACGAATGAAGATTCCAAAAGGTTCACGAGTTTAGAGAGCAAAGAGAACAAAGTCTTTTTGTTCTCATTACCCTATATTATCGTGTGCAGGTAAAAGGGCGGTAAAGACACCCGCTCCTCAGGGTCGACACAGGGGACATTTCGACATAAATTCTACAGTCCTCCCGACCCTGAGTAGACTTTCGAGCTGACACCTTCTTAGATAAGGTTTGAGTGTGGCAACCGTCCTGAGGAAAGGAACGGAGACCCCGTGGTTCCCGAAGTCAAAGAGCCTGTCTGACGATCTCCATCGGGTCTGCAGGATTTCCAGTGAGTCTTCCGGAACGACAAACGCCAAGGCGTCGGAACAACGAAGGAAGGAGTTTCGGTAACGTCCTTATTCCTCGGTCGTACTACCCCGGCGTGGGTAAACATAAAAATGTGCCTTATGTCACAGCAGTAACGCATGTACATGTACACTGTAGTGTTTCGTACACAATCGAGCCAAACACGAGGAAATAAAGACACCCTTTTACCTAAGATCACTTACTGCCCGGTAACACCGGACTCCTGCACACACGCCCTTCCGGTCGGACTCTTCTCCTTCTCAGTTTTCACTCTTCTCCCGTCTCTTATATCTAGTTACCTACAAAGTAAATGGTCTTAGGAGCGTTTATATTTCATAATCCCATAGAAATTTTCAGAGAGGGAGGCTCAACATGGCCTGAGTTCAGTGTCACTAAGCTATTTCTCTGAATCAAAAGCTTACGATTCAGAGTTCAACTCCGTCGAAGACGAACCGGTTGATTCTTCAAGTTCCTACGACAATTCTTAAGGCAAGGAAAGACTGAAAGTCGGAACAGTAGGAACCGTACGACAGAGTGAAGGGAGTACTAGTGTTTTATTGACGTCCCCGAGGATTTGTGGAGTTTCTTTTCTTTTCTTGTTTAGGACAGATAAGAACTTAAAGGAAAAAGATTCTCGGTTCTTTGTGAAATACTTCGGGACCGTTACCTAAAAGTGACATAGAGTAAACTGTCTTAACCAAGCATCTGGCGAAAGGTTCGGTCAGGTTCTTTCTCCTACTCTAACGGAATTAACTAAGTCTAGTACTGAATGGGAACCCAATACAGACCCAGAGGAAGATTGAGATTCACCATCCTGACACTTATTTCTTTCGACCTCGAGAATGTCGTCCCGTCACACACGTGTGCACCCGCACACACTCTGTACATACACCACATACACTTTCCGCCACCAAACTCAATCCTTTGTCGGAATGTGACATGCAAGTTACATACTTACCGAGCAGACGGGAGTTTTCCCTAAAACTTCAGTCTCTGAATCCAATTTAGAACTGAGTTCGTGTCTGACTGAATTGGTAGTTATGACCTTGGACGGAATTTTATACATTTTACCTTTGGGATTACAATGAGTGGGGACGTTTAAAAACACTCTGATTTTACATTTCACAAATCGGGCCAAAGACGGTGTAAAATTCACCCTTCTCGCGGGACACCGCTGCCCCATTACGGTCCATAGTAGGAATACGAGACAGAACTCCAAAGAGTGTCGCTCCGCGGAGGTCTCCCTCAAACCTGAACCGAAGGTACCTCCCTTAGTTTATTACTCGATTCTAAGAACCGCCGAAAGAGTCCCAGTGGGTGCACGTCCTTGAGAGGAAAGTACGTTTTGTTCGGGTAGAGGTCTCTTTTGGAGAACCTGTGTCATCGTAGAGAAGAAGTAAATTTCAAAAACAACTCGAAAAGGTTTAGAGGTGAGATTCAAATTGTGTTTGTGGGAACCCGACCGTACGTCCAGCAAAAAATGAAAATATACATGATAAAGAGGGAACTGTCAGAGTAGAGGGTTCAGCTCACGGTACCCGTTGACAAACAAATGCCGCGGAGAGTAGAAGGAAAGGGGACGTGCAGACCGTTTCTAGTATTTTATAAACTGGCACCACCGACGAATTTCGAGAGAGGCTTCTTCATCAAGTACTTCAAATTAATTTTCAAAACCTTTTGAAATCGGACCAACTCAAACAGATCTTATTACCTCTCTAATATTATATTTCTTGAGAACTCGTAATTTTTTCTTTTTTTCTCGGTTTCCGGGGTAACCAGTCCTTCGTTTGTAAATTTCTGACTTTTGTCCCAGGATAATCACTTGGCTGGGAAAGTAGTGTAGTTTTACCCTATTCCCACCATACCCCTCCCACCCGTACTGAGGTCCCTTCGCTCCTGCCCGACCTCTTAGGGGTCTTTAGGATGTCCTTACTCGGGTCGATAAAATAGTCTTGAAAAAGTCACATTTACTGTTTTCGGGTTGAGTTTCTCCTGACTCGTTTCTCGCTCGTAACCGGGAACTAATCTACTAACCTAGGCCGGAGGGCGCGGTGGGGGGGCGGGTAAGGGAGGAAAATAGAGTGCGACTGAAGGAAGAGTCCACCCCCGAGGACCTCGACCATTACTACTCGATAGTTCGAGAAATCCAGAAACGACCCAGGAGAATTGTCGGGACCTCCCACGTCCCACGCCCAGTAACATGGTAAGTCAGACCCGATAACATCGTCCTTACCGTCGGGTGAGGTCACGAGGACGGACCTCTTAGGGTACCTGTCTCCGCGGACCGCCCGACGTCAGGTGCCCCACCGTTTCTCACCCTGTACTGACTCACGTGTGGGTGCAGTGTTGTCTTGTGGCGGCGGGCCCACCGAATTTATCGTTAGTAGTAAAGAGTGTGAAGACCTCCGACCCTCCAGGTTCTAGTTCCAAGGCCGAGCAACTCACAGTCCCCTCTTCGGCGAAGGAACAAACTTCCGTCACCGGGGGAAAGACACACGAGTGTCCCACCTCTCTCTCTCCCCAGAGACAAGAGAAGAAAAACCCACTTCTTTTGTTTCAAAATCGGAGAGTCAGTGCAGACTGAGAAGTGTCGGGGTACCTGACCTCGAAGAGTCCGAAGAGACAGGTACCCTAAGAGGGATGTTCATACGACTTCACCCATCGGTAAGGGAAGAGGTCCCGAAGAAGGGTTGGGTCCTTCGTTTGGACCCGGAGGACGGAGGTCTTGAGCCTCACAACCGGTGACCTGGGGGGCCCCTCAGAGAGGGTACTTCGAGACCGAACTTTCGTACGCTGTGTTGCTCCCTTCTCTTTCTCCCCTCGGCTCGTGACCCCGAGGTCCTCCGTAGGTCCCTACTCGAGGAGCCCCAGGAGCAAGTGAGCCCTGGTGACGAGAAAGGGTTATTTTAGACACTAAGAATGTGTTCAGAACCGAAGCCGTTTCGAGTTCCGTCTTCAAGGGTCAAAAATCGGTTTGACTGGATTAACAACTCCGGTCAGCATCGTAGTCCCCTCCTGGACGGAGCTCCTCACGGACGACCTAAAGTACCGAAACATATCGTGTAGTGTTTCGGGTGTCGAAAACAAAGTCGGTCATCAGTGTCGGCCTGTAGGTCCTCGGGGTCTCTTTTTCGTGTCTTCAAAGAATCAGACCGACATTTTATCAGGTAGGAAGTGTCGAGTCAAAAGAGTAGTCATTTTACCTCTATTATTGTCCTAGTTAGGGTGTCCTAGTTTGGAAATATTTCACCGATTTACTCACAATCGTGTATCTTTCATGATATGTTGAAAAAATTTCTTTTTATATGAACACTAGAATTAATAAAAATTTACAGCCACGTCGGACCTTTCTTTGTATGACACACCTGTTGATCTAAGATCAGAACGTTCGGTAAAAGACCCTCCTCGTTTGAACTTAAGGACGGTTAGACGAGGTATTAAACCTCCTTTTCCCCTAGTTTAAAAGGACAGTATTTCACCTGAACCACTCTACGGTCCATTCGTAATAGATAACGTTTCTCAAGGATGCTTCGTGTTGTAAACGAGGCAGTTTGCGTTGTCGAAGTGGACTGCTCGGGGCTCGACAAGAAAAAGAAACTGTCCTCCGTACAAAAAGTTGTCCAAACAGGAACCACACAATAGTTCGGGTACGATTCACAAATATAGACTCCTTGGATGGGGTAGGAGTCAACAAAGGGCTTGAACTCGACATACCCGTTCCGTAGGGCCGGTGAGGGTCGGGGAGGGGCAGGGGTAATCGACGATTGATCGGTGAGGTAAGACGCCATAGGTCCCTACATTAAGACCCACCTTATAATTTTCTCTCACGAACTTTGTCCGTGTGACAGTGGTTCTTTCAGACCCAAATGGACTGACAAGAGTCGAATCGAAAAATAATGAAATACCGTGCCTTCACTACCTAGTTAGTTAATTTCTTTATGACTTCCCTCCCCCACCTCTCTTATCAGGTATGTATCTGAAAAATTTTTTTCTTTACCCACCAACAGTCGTAAAGAGTTCTGCACTTCACAAAAAGAGAGTGTATGTGTATGTGATGTGTTTAACCTTCCCGAAGTTGGGTGGGAATATACCTTACACCATCTTCCTCTGAATGATATAATAACAACGATAAAAAACTTTCCGGGGAACCCTTCGACAGACATCCAATGTGGATCCCTGACTGACAAAAGATGTCCCCTCTGGGTCTGGCGGACGACTTAGACGTCCTGCCCCCGAGACCAGTGTCGTTACCGCAGAGACGGTGAGTGAGAGAAAAGATTTGATTAAAAGATGTCAGTCAAAGGTTAATCGAAAAGGAGAGCTATGTAAGAAGGAAAACAAACACTCTGTGAGACATAGATCCGTAGACTCGACTCCGACACACACACGAGACAACGAGTTAGTACGGACTGTGAAAAAACTGGGGTACCTGACATCGGGTGGTTCGAGGAGGTAGGTACCCTAAAGGGTCCGTTCTTATGACCCCGTCCTACGGTAAAGGAAGAGGTCCCTTAGAAGGGTTGGGTCCCTAGCTTGTGTACAGAGGACGTAATCGTCCTCTAAGAAATGGTGACTCCGTGGTCCCTTTGGGCTCGACTCCGAAACTTCAACAATTATTTTTTTTTTTCCTCAAACTCGGAACACTGTACGGTCCTACGTACCCGGTCAACAGTCGAGGTCTCGACTACTCTGTACCTCCGTCTCGAGTCCCGACTTTGGTGTCACCGTAAAACCTACAAGACTCTGTGAGTCACCTCGTCGTACTAAACCTTTTACGCTTTTCAGTCCCTTCTGAGCGAATATTAATTTGGCATAAAGTAGTTGAGATTCTGTGGTAACTAATTTTATAATGGTTAAGTAAAATGTACGGTGATTCTTTCTTTTTCCCGAAGGGACCACCGAGTCACCCTTTCTTAGACAGAAATCACGTTCTGTCCTAAACTAGGGACCCAGTCCTTTTAGGGGACCCCTTTCCTTACCAATGGGTGAGGTCTTAAGGACGGACCTCTTAAGGTACCTGTCTCCTCGGACCACCCGAGGTCAAGTGCCCCGACGTATCGCAGCCTGTACTGGCTCACTGATTGTGAAAGTGCAAGTGAAAGTGGAAGTTTTTTCCTTTTTCTACTATAGTTTACCTAAATTCGAAAGACTCACGACGTATTAAGACATAAGGAGTCTCAGAACTCGAGACAGGACCTTAATTCAATTTACTGAATATTTATGAAACTAGAAAAGTTCAGAAAAGAAATTGTAAAGATTCCAACCAAGTCTCATCTAAAACGAACTCCGACTAATAAATGTCGAGGACCTAGCTCGGAAGACTCACGACATGGTTTCCGGGGTACTTACTTTCCCAAAAGATTGCTCATGTCCGCGGTAAAGACTGGGTCGGATTCGGGACAAAAGACAAGGGACACAAAGAAAGGTTCCCTTTAAAAGGACATTAATAACCTTAAGGACACCCCTACGATAAACGTTTGAACACCTCGAGGATATGTCCGGAAGTACACTTCTCACAGACGCATTCTGTCTGTACCAAGGTCCTTCGTTCTGTCTCTTTATTTTTACTATCCTCCTCTCTCTCTTTGTGGCGGAATGAGCGACTTCGAGGAGTTAGGTAAATGTGTAAATTTTCAATATATTCGGTTACTTAATAAGAAAGAATCAGAATACGGTTAAACTCAACCCAAAAATAGTGAATATTTCACCGAGTTGACCATTTCTTAGAAGGACGTGACACCCTCTTGACCCAAACTAGGGACCCATCCCTTCTAGGGGATCCCTCTTCCCTTACCGATGGGTGACGTCATAAGACCGGACCTCTTCAGGTACCTGACATATCAGGCACCCCAACGTTTCTCAGCCTGCATCGACTTGTTTAAAGGGAAAAGATAGTGAACATTTGACGGGACCGCACTCCTACCACCGCTACTGGTGTCAGGAACGACAGGAAGACGACGGTATCGCTCACAATGACACGTTAATGACCCGTGCGGCCGCCGTGCAGGTCCCCTGGTCTGACGAAAGGACGTGGCAAAGAGGGACTGGGGGTTGTGCCAGTCGAAGACAGTCGTACGAAGGTCCTTAGCCTAAAGTGTGTTTTCTGTCACGTGTACGAAGGCGACTTCGACGAAGAAGGGAAGTGTGATTCCGACGGGGGACGGTCATGTGGGAGTGCTCAAAATCCGAATTGATTAATGATGTGGTCAGTTTCGAGAAACCTACTCTACGATCTTAGGGTCGACGGAATTTCTTCTTAACAATTACTTCGGAACCCTACTTATTTTATAATGGAGAAGGTAGTGGAGAAATGTCCTACAGCCCCTAAAGAACATGAAACTTTCACCAGTAGTAAGAAATTACTGTTGCACGATTGTAAATCTACTAGTAAAACGCGAGATTGCTCATTGGTCCGACCGCTCGGTGTTTCCCTAGCGACGGAAATGTCTGCGCCTCGTCAGGAGGACGGACCTTACTTACTGGGGAAGTAAACGAAGCATAGTTTGTGGGTGGTTTTGTTTTGTAGGGGTGACCGCGGAGGGTTCAGGCTCCACGAGGAAAGGAGGAGTTTGAACTCCAAATCAGACTTGGACTTCGACGGAAATTATTCTACCGGTCCATTAAACGTCGACGAATGCTCCCCAGTTATTTCTCGCAAATGAGGGTTTCAATTAGTGGAGTCCCCAAACAAATTTTTCATATATAAGGGTTTCGAACAATTTTCAACATCAATGAACCCGGGATTGGGACTTCTATCAAAAAGTCATCCAGTTCCTCCCAAAGTCTATAAACTTAATAATTATTCGGGGAGGTCATTAAAACTACGTACACCAACTCTTGGTACGATCTTACTCCCTGGACCAATGGGACCTTACACGTCTTTTCAAGTCGTTTTCTTTACCTTTCTCTTTAACTAAAATAAAGACCCAATTCTGGTGATTGTACATACACACAGACGTATATCCGTACACACACACACACATATATATATATATATATATACATCTATATTAATCTTAACAGAAAGTACGAGTCCGTTTATGTATAAATTAAGTTCGTGTATACAGACCGTTTAACGTCACTGTTTAAATTTCTTGGACAGTCCGAACATTGTCACGGTCCCCTTGACCCATCCGTAGTGAACCCTTATCAAAGAGAAGGAAGGACCAAACTAGTCGTCGAGTCAGAACAGGTTGTTCGAAACCCTTAGTGACGCTCACTAGTGGAGAGAGGGCAAATAAGTGTCCGACCTATGACCGACTCCCAGATACGAAACAAGTACTGACTCAGGACCGTGGAAGTGCGAAATCGACCCACAAGATCTCGTTAAACGAACGGTGAAGCCGGAGTCGAGTGATTAAACATTATATTTTTATGAAGGATTAAAAGTGTAGTAAGAATTAACAGTATTGAATTTATTCAATTAAGTCCCGAGTCTTAACGTAAGCCGTGGGTCACCTTAAAGTCATAGTCGAGAGGTAGTAATGATAACACAACAATAAGCATTCCCGATTATCGATTTCTCTTTATCCTGTATCGGTTCACGGTATATGTACACGTATATATTTACAATACATGTGCGTATACAAACACATATAGATCGAATATATCATACATCTATATTGATAGAATCTGAGTTCATTTTAAAAATCTCACTAAAAGGAGATATAATCGTAATCACTGGGTTCAGATTAAAAATAAAGACTATGATTTCTACATTCAAAATCAATGGAGGCCTTTAGACGATTCTGAATACCTAGAAACTGAACTTTACGTGTACTTTCGAAACGTGAACAAGTGTGTGTGTGTCACTTTTATGTTACATACACAACTACCCCGTCCAACGACCAACAACCCCTCACCTGTTAGGTACCCAGGGTCCAATTCTTGGGGACGTGACTGGAGACCCTGGGAATCTCCGTCCTTGACGGGAATGTCTGTAACCATAGAGACTGGGGACTATGTCACGGAGCACGTCACCGCCACTGTCTATTCACCGACAATAAAGTTAGTGTATTGAAAGACTAATGATCGTTAACTAATAACTAAAAGTGCAGACAACCTTCTCTCTTTTACAATTATTTAGTACTCTTAATAATAACACCTTGAATCATACACGACATTTTGAACAGGATCCTGTCTTGAAGAGTTTGAAGTCGCACGAATTCTTAACGGACCCCGAAGGGACCTCGGAGTCACCATTTCCCGGGTGGACGTTACGTCCTCTGAGTCTCTGCACCAAAGGTAGACGGAATCACCACTCCCCGGGCGGACGTTACGTCCTCTGAGTCTTTGTACCAAAGCTAGGGACCCAGTCCTTCGGGGGGACCTCTTAGCTTACCGTCGGGTGAGGTCATAAGAACGGAGTCTCAAGGTACCTGTCTCCTTGGACCGCCCGACGTCAGGGACCCACACGTCTCAGTCTGTGTTGAGTGTGAAAGTGAAAAGTGAAAGATCAATGGACATGGAATTAATGTTGTGATCTTAGAAAAGGGTTTCAGAACAACTCCTTCTGTGTTCGATTATATTTATTTGGTAGGGCGTGTTACGGGTCGTATGTCATCCGCGATTTTTCTGTATAACAAGAAAACTACTCAACTGAGTCTGGGGAAGGACAAAGGGCAAAGGGTATCCGTCCGAGAAACCACTGTCGGAACTACAACTGTTATAATAGTGGTCGACCCTGAACAACTACCTCACACTCAAAGAGAACTTATTATGTAACCTAATTATGACATTCTACATCACCCTTCGACTGATATACGTTAAATTTCTCTGGCTCACTGACACTGAAAAAACTTAATTTAAGAACCGGTACTTCGTTTTCAACACTAGAGATGTCAAAGAGTGACTTCGAAAAACTTTAAGATCTGTTCAGGGGTATCGAATGAAAGACGGAGGACATTTTATTCCATTATACCTTAGTTGAGTACATTTTTAACTGACAATTTTGTGACTTATTAAGTCATCCATGAATAACTCGTAGACATTCCATGATGAGGGACAACCTCTGTGTTCTTTCAAATACAGGCTCAGACGTAAATTTCTTGAGACATCATAGTCCTTTCTCTCTCAACACAAAACAAGAAATCAAAATAAGTGAGTAAGTAGACTGTGTATGAATAGTTCCCGTAGAATCTTCCTTACTTCCTCTATTTATACTATATCAGGAACTGGACGAACTCCTTTATGTCTTAGTTTACTATGTCTTGACTGTTTCACACTTTACCTCTTCAGATCTCCTTTACCGGTTTTTTCGTGGTTTCTAACGTTCCTAAGACCTTAGGATTCGAATAAGTCCTTTATTTTTATACGTACGTAATCTTACAAATGCTTTTATATAATGATAGTTCACATTTGATTTCCCATTAATCCTAAACCAGTTCAACCTTCTACTACTTTTTTCAAGAGTTTCTCCTTTTATTACGTTTGAGGTGGTACGATAATTAATAAACGCTCCGTGGTTCTTGTCCCACCCCGTTCGTGTCAAAAACAATTGTTTCTTAAAGGATAGGCTATCATTTTCGTCCATTTGTGTAATGTTAACTCATACGAATTTTTGTTTCCTCTTGATACACGTCTGCTTTGGTTACGTGTCTCTACCTTCCCAACGCAGAAGCATTATCTCTGAAAAGGAGACCACCTAAATCTCGTCCCCAGGGGTCAGAGACCCTAGACTACGGACTGTTAGACTCCGCCTAGACTACGTCACTGTTGTCTTTACTCCGCGTATTATTTACAGCACGAGAGCTTGGTAGGACTTGGAAGGGGAGGACGGAGGTAGACGCCTTTGGACTTAAGGCACTCTGGTCAGGAACCACTGTTTTCCGACTCCTGGTGACTACATCTCCTGAGGTCCATCCGAAGACAAAGAGTAAGAAGGGACCTCCTACCTCCTACTAACGAAATATTAGAACACGACAAAGACGGAAGCAGTCGTGCTCAGTCGGCATCCACACATGTGCGGGGGAGGGCGGACTCGGAGGAAAGGCGTAGGATGGTGTAGGGTCGGGAGACACAGTGTCTCGTGTCTCGAGCCCGAGGGACTTAGCATGTCGTTTAGGGTGACGAATAGAAGATAAAAGAACCCGAGACTTTAGTGACGTCTACCGCTGACGTCGGTACTTTAATTTTCTGTGAACGAGGAACCTTCCTTTCAATACTGCTTGGATCTGTCGTATAAGTTTTCGTCTCTGTAATGTAACGGTTGTTTCCGGGTAGATCAGTTCCGATACCAAAAAGGACACCAGTACATACCTACACTCTCAACCTGACACTTCTTTCGACTCGTGACTTCTTAACTACGAAAACTTGACACCACAACCTCTTCTGAGAACTCTCAGGGAACCTGACGTTCCTCTAGGTTGGTCACGTAGGATTTCCTTTAGTCAGGACTGATAAGTAACCTTCCTGACTACGACTTCGACTACTTTGAGGTCACAAAACCGCTGGTTTTATGACTACGTTTCTCGACTGGCAATACGACCCTTTCTGACTTCAGTCCTCCTTTTCCCCTGCTGTCTCTTGTTCCACCAACCTACCGTAGTGGCAGAGTTACCTGTACTCAAACTCGTTCGAGGTCCTCAACCACGACCTGTCCCGTCGGACCACACGACGGCCGGTACCCCAGTGTTTCTCTGTCTGTACTAACCCCCTGACTCACCGACTTGTCGTCGTCGAGACAAGAGGTATGTCATCACATACCTAAAGTTGCGAGGAGAGACCTAAACGAACCGGAGAGGAAGGGGAGCGGCAGGGGTTCAGACGAGACGTACAGACGCAGAGGTGAGACGGGACGTCTAGCTGAGTAGTCGGGGCAGACAGATCTAAGACATACACGCACAAGTATATACCACAAACGAAAAAAGAAAGACTGAAGGACGTGAGACACATTATCCGAGATCTAAGTGGGAGGAGTGGTCTTGACTGAGTTTACGAAAAGAAAAACACCTACTCATTATAAAGTAACACGTATACATCGAGTCGAAGAAATAGGTAAGTAAACTTCTGTCCAAAGAACTCTTGTAACACAAAATACTAACTTTACTCACAAAAGCTCTACCTGTTCTCACCCTCCCAGGGCAGTCGTCTCGCTAGTCGTGTCCCTGCGCACCCGTACGCTTTATCAGGCATAGAAGTGCCCAATCTCAAACCTCGACGACCTTGGATGCCCATTGCGCCCCTGACTACTCCCTTCTTTCGTCGCACCGCCTATGTCTGGACAATCGATTCCGGAGTGCAGGGTCGATTTCCCCAACCGCGCAGCCCCCCTGTGTCGCACCCCTTTGGCCGAACGCCTTCCTTCTCTTAAACGGACCCTGTCGTCGCACGGCAAGAGCGTCCAGTCCAAGGGGTCTCGGTGCGGATCTCTACCCCTAGGCACTCTGGTCGTCTCCTCCTTGACCAATCCTTCGCACCCTCCGTCTTGTGCCTTCTCGAAAACCCACCCCCCACAGACGAGTCGGCGGAGTCAGTACAGACTAAAAAACACTGGGGCACCTGACATCGGTGGTCAGAGGAGACAGGTACCCCTGAGAGGTCCGTTCTTACGACCTCACCCGACGGTACGGAAGGAGACCCCTTAGAAGAGTTGGGTCCCCACCTAGGACGCAGAGAAAACGGACGTAATCGTCCGTTCCAGAAATGGGGATCACGGCGGACAAAGACCATCACTCCCAAAGATTTAGGGCGTCTGGATAGGAGTCGGACTGGGACGTCCCCTGAGATCTTCCATCCAACACAGAGTCTCAGTAGGGTCGCAGTCGGTTCTCCCCACTCGAAAATATGGGAACGTGGGTAGTCAGAAACCGATTTCTCACGTGAACATTTCTGTAAATTGGAAGAGTGAGAGATGAAGTCACCCGTTTCACCGAAGTCTCCTTTCTGTGTCTCCTTCTCCAAACGTCCGTTTTCGTGTGACGTCGATCTGTCCACACGATTCACGGAGTCTCCCTTGCACTCACTTTAAGGTGATCGAGTAACGATAATTTTGACATCACCCACGGTCACAACCAGGTATTTGTGTGTCGACTAGAGAAGGGATCATGGCATTTTAGAAAATTAGGATCCGTTAAACCTCTAAGAATTAGAAGATAGAACTTAACACAGATTTTGAATCTAGTATTTTACGGTTCCGGAGCCTCCCTCCTTACCCGTGGAACAAGACTCGCAGACACCTCTGTCAGGAACGGACCGAACAGATCAATAGTCAATGGACAGATGCGTCCATTGGTACCTCTGTGAGGTCGAGGAAGATTCCAGTCACTCGGAGACGACCGAGTCATGGAGAACCTGACTACCTCAGAGAAGGAACCAAGATGGGGTACGACAAACATACTCTGGGAATACCCTACAACAAAGTTAGGACAGATCTATACGTGCGACGACAACGACGACGACGACGACAAAAGGATACCTCTGTACGACGGAGGGACCCTGAAATGGATTCTTTATTCCAGGTCCTGTGGAGACGAGAACCTAAAAGTTTACAAAGAATCTTTTCTAAATAAAAAAACGACACGTTCCAGAAGCGACGATGTNCACACGCCCCCCCTCCCCCCATGACCAGTGGCGCCAAGAGTCCGACGAGGAGCACCACGAGGCATCACCTCGTGTCGAGGTCGCACACGCCGCCCCCGCCCCCCATGACCAGTGGCGCCAAGAGCCCGACGAGCAGCACCACGAGGGCATCACCTCGTGTCGAGGTCGCAGACGTCCGACCGACGTCGTGAGCACCGAGTGCCCGACTCATCAAGGTGTCGTCGACCCCAGGAGGACCCCGTCCCTGACTTGGGTGTCGGGGACGTACTCTTCCACCCAAGAATTGAGGACCTGGTGGTCCCTTCGGACCCTGAAGTGCACAAACCCCTCGACCGGTCAGAGGTTAGACATTCTTATGACGGGTGTCCACAAAAGAGGTCCTGGGTGTCTCCTTGGTATGAGTTTACTAAATTGGAGGCTAAAAGTGGGAAAACAGAGGTGACTCTTTTCAAAATGATCCCTCTCTGCCTATTCAATACGAGGGTCACAAAAAATTTTCTCTTTGGCCACCCCCGCGGGAGACGAGAACGCAAGACGGTAGCGTAAGGAAAGGTCCCCGCTACTCGTCTCCTTTCTGTCACCACGTGTTTCTCTCCTTTTACGGTCGCTTTGTATACCAACTGTGAGGTTTGCAGTAGAATTGTGGGTCTCTCT
Organism: Capra ibex; assembly: GCA_006410555.1. Taxonomy (NCBI): domain Eukaryota; kingdom Metazoa; phylum Chordata; class Mammalia; order Artiodactyla; family Bovidae; genus Capra; species Capra ibex. The sequence continues at coordinate 62,301,553 of SJYO01045292.1, forward strand.
GTCGCCGTCCTTATAAAAGAGGATAAAACGGGCACTAGATTTAAAGTAGGGGGAAGGAAAACAAAGTAAATTATAGACATGCACAGCTGGATCTGACGCGTAATCTCAGTGAACACCCACCCCCCGATATTTCTGTATGATCACAGACCTAGGGTCCGGTTGGTGTAGTCCCATAGATCATCACCCCAGGTTTATAATCATAAAAAGCGGAGAGACACAATAGGGCCAAATCCGACGTCCCTCACCCTTGTTACCACGATACCTAAAAATAACGAATATTTGGGACGTCACTGTCGCGATCCCTCTGGTCAACGGTCTTTTATGTGCGTGGAGCGGACCAGTCGAGGTTCGTGCCAGTGTGGTCGCGTCGTAAAGTCGTCACAGACTCGGTTGAGGGTGACACAAAGGTTTACTTCTGGGTCGACTCCGGGTCGCAAGGGTTCTCTGAAAAGTAAAGATCGACCTAAAGAACTACACTTATATAAGAAAGAGTCGAAACGTTAGTAAATTACCATACACTATTATATAATTTTATAGTTTCTACTTTGGTTAAGTGTGACAAAGGCTAATATAATGATTTCGACCGCGCTTAGGTGTGACAAAGTCTGACACAATGATCTCCACTCCACAAAGGTCCTGTCCGTCACGTCGTAGAAGAAGTGAAACACAAACGAACAATCGCACCTTCTTACCGAAAGACAAGATCTTCTATAGACTTACTCCGGTACGTTACGGTACTAATTTTGGTACTCAAAAAACACCCCCCCCATTAAAAATTTTAGAATAAATGAAAATTAACTTCCTATTAACGAAATGTGATAACACAACGAAAGACGGTTTGTAGTTGGACCACACGTATACAGGGGAGGGAGAACTTCGAGGAAGGGTCGGGGGAGGGGTGGGGTGGGGAGATCCAACAACGTCTCGGGGTCCAACTCAAGGGATTGAGGACGACCGATCGACTAAATGTGCTCCACTACGGGTAAAGGTACAATGGGAGAGGGAGGAGAGAGGGGGAGGAGGGAGGGGGAGGAGGGAGGGAGGGGGAGGAGGGAG